>BRZM01002916.1:0-18068 GCA_033238685.1 Lates japonicus | reverse complement strand
ATGGAAATGATAATACATATTCAGTAGCTATTGATATGTTCACTAGAACTACAAGTGTGAACTACGTTGGCAAAACAGAGTTTAAGTCAGATTCATATATCAGTTGATTCATCATCTGTAGAACATAAATATCAACAATACTTGCATTGTAATCCATCCAATAGTTAGATGAGAGATATTTCAATGGTGGACTAACAGACTAACATTGACCACTCTATGGCTAAACATCATAATTATCTTTACAATAGTTTTATCTTGAACATTTCTTGCCTATGCGTTAAAGTACCATATAACAGTCAATAATTGTACATGCAGTATTATATGTCATCTCTCCACTTGGCTCTCATGGACGCCAAAATGTCAACCCGCACATCGTCACGTGTAGTGTTATCAGTGAAGCTGTGTTAACAAATCAACCCAGCAATCCATTAGCTGCACATGCACCGCTGGGGAATCAAGACCGTGACATACTGTAGCAGGCTGTTCATCAAAGGCCATATGAGGCAAGAGATGACAGTGGAGTTCACTGACTGGAGAAAATTCAAGCCATATGATCGCCCTCACACAGGAGTCAGATCTATAGAACAGCCCCGTCACACAGGTGATGGAAATAATAATCACGCCCGGGTCACAAAAGGAGTAAATAGAGTCAGCAAAGCTTGACAGCATGATTCCAGTGCCAACCCACAAACTAAAAGACTGCAGGCTTGCAACCCTCCCAGTGATCAAACTTCTGAGCAATGCTTCATACTACGAGGTGTTTCAGTGAGGCTGAGGATTCCACCTCCCACTCTCCTCATTGTTTGCGCGAGGCAGGCAGGAAGTGGATTGTCAGAGCTGTGTAGAAGCAATTTGAGATGGACCGTCATATGAGCCTGATGTTGAGTTTACAAAAGTGGTATCATCCCAGAGCGTGAGTGAGAAAGGGGAAAAATAGATAGAGCATGAACGCTTTGGTGAGAAGTAAATCTCTGACTTATTATTGCTCTATGTGTATGTAAAGTGTCCAAAAGTTAAAGAGTTTAATGGATTAATCAGGTGTCAGTGGTCTGACACTGTGATGCTGTGTGGTATCAACGGAATAGTGTTCAGTCAGAAAGAAGCAAAGTTCTCCCAATGGTTTGTGTAAATTTGATCGCTGGACTTTGTGTTTATTCACCCCAAACAGCCAAGATGCCGACTGTACAGATGTTGAAGTTGTAAGCTAGCAAATAATCACTGCACCAGTTGTGTTTGTTTGTGTGGCAGTTTGTGTCACAATTTCTCAAAAAATTTTATCTATAAAAGGTGCCCTAAAATCACAGTTTAACTTGTGATGGCATTGGAATCTGGACACTATGATTAGACCCTCAATTTAAAAAATAAATAGCAAATAGAGGAAAGATCTGTCCACAGAGAAAAACAAAAAAGAGCAGTGAGGGAGTTCACTCAATCAGCATAAAGTATGTGAAGAAAGTCAAAAAGAAAGCCTTAACCTACCGCTGTTAACTGTTCAGTTTCTAGGGTGGTGATTATACAGACTGAACTCAATCACTAAACGAAACAGACTAAATGAACTGCAGTTTCTGAGTATTAGATTCAAGTCTATGGTCAGAGAACAGAGAAGACACATGAACCTTGACCTGACCCAGAGAGCACACACTTAGCTTTAATCAAAGTAAAGTAAAACTACTAATACCTCCTGACACTGTTTGGCCCTCGGCCAGAGTCTCTGATTGAAAGCTATCTAAATGGGCTAAATTGAGTGCAAGCGTGAGCCAGCCCCAAAAACTGAACAGTGTCTGCACACCATCCTGTCCGACTAATTACATTCAGGCTCAACCCCACAGCGAGAGGTGAACTAAACTGAGCTGTTAACTCATCATAAGAAGAATACTGCCATTTAATGCAAATGGATCTGACTGATCCTGGCGCGAGAAATGATGTGTGGATGTGTTGACTGGAACAGCATCTGTGTTCCTGATATTCATGACACCATTATTGTAGCTGCACCTGCTGCTGTAAGATCGCCTTGATATTTTTGCCATGTTTATATGTGCATTTGAAGATATAATCAAGATTACATGAATGCAACTGCGACAGAAATATCACACTCTCACATTGTATAATCAGGGTTTAATATATAATGGTGATAACATCTAAGTTTGGGATGCTATCATTGGTTGTGGTTCTGTATTCACAGGAGCAAAAGATTAACACCACTTATCCAAAGAAAAGTTTGTATCCAATTGTCAATGCTGTAAAAGTATTCATTAATCAATCGACCAGAAAATCAAATCACATGAGTGCAATGTAGTGGCTATTAAAAACAAAAATAATATACACTAGACTCATTGTGCGCATGTTCACAACCTAATTCAATATAGATCTTAATAAACCCTATCATCAGCACAAAACCATTAATATCTGGCATTTCATTGTGTAGTTATGCTCATTTCTTTTTGTTGCTTGAAATCTACAATAAAGATTCCTCTAACTTGTTGAAAACACTTTCAATTAAAACCTTCCCATTCTTAGGGACCTTTAAAGAACCGTTGTATTATTATGATTGAATCCGAGGACAGGCTATAATGTTCCAGTTGCTAAAAATAATAATGAAGCATTATCACACATGTCCTTTCACTCTACAGCTCAAGTCAAGCACACTATACAGACATAATTTGATGGTATATAAAGGTCAGGGTCAAACCAGAAAATGGCACAATAAAACATCTGTGCATCTTCAATATTTAGTTCTAGAGGCTTGGAGACAAAGACAAGGCTAAATTGCAGAATGCTGCAGTTGTCATATAACAGCTAGCATGCTACTCATCTGGGAACATGCTAACACTATTCAGATGGGAGATGGAACACTTTGTGTTCTCTGGTGTCAGTAATTTACAAATCACCCCAGTCTCTACTAAACACAACAAGAATGGTAATGTCAAAAAGAGTCAACATGTACTGTTTGAGGAGAACAAGCATGAATTCCAAAAATAATACATGCTCACACAAATATCTCAAACCAACCAGCAACGCCCATTTTCAATGTGTGAAAAGAGTTTGAGGTTATCCACCACCCCTGTGTATATTCAGAGGGTGAAACGACATTTTTGGTCTCGGCGCTGGGACAATCATCATTTGGTCATCCCACACTCAAGAGCAGCTATCCCAAATGATATCCCTCCAAGTGGATGTTTACTGAAGACAAAAAGTTTTTTTGAGAAGAGCCTGTCTGGAAGGAATTACGCCTATGTGTTAGTGAGTAAGAAGCAGGGAGGTGACGAGGGATGATACGGGCCCAGAGCGGAGGAGCAGAGAGTGGTAGTGAGGAGAATGAATAGTGACTGGCGCCAGCCCAGTGGCAGTTTAATGACTTGCGGGTCAGTTGACTCTCTGTCTCAATTAATCAGACTGCTCTTCCCCGCCTCTTTTTTTTTTCCTCCTCCCCTCTTGTCTCCCCTGGCTCTAATCTCCCCACCCCAACCCCTGAGCAGGAGAGGGAAGTTTTCTATCTCTCTGTCTCTTTCTTTGTTTTTCTTTCTGTGCTTCCATCCTGCATCCACCCCTCCCTCTTTTTCTTTCACATGCTCTCTGACAGCTCCTCCCACGACTGGACAGTTCTCATTTCTTCATCTCGCATTAATAAGAGACTGAAAGAATGAGTCATTTTACTATCACCCTCATCATCACTTTGTTGTAGCCTGTCTGGGGAGGGAGTCTTCCAGTCCCATGGAATTGCTTTGAAGAAAACTAGTGCCCGTGACTGGCTGCAGCGGAGTGTTGAAACAGACTGTGACCCATGGAGATGAGGGAACAAATTCAGACATTATAAACAATAACTAGCCCAGACATGTTCGGCCCTGAGTACGAGGCAAGGCGGTAAGCAGTAACCGTGTGTGTGTGCGAGGCAGCAGCAGCAGCAGCTCAGCTCTCCCATGTCAGTTGTTATCTGCTTTTCCTGGAGGTCCCAGGGGTCTTGTTGGCTTCCCAGGTGGTCCTGGACCGCCTGACATTTGGAGGACTGGTCCGCGGATGGCCTGTAGGCTGTTTCCTGTGCAGCAGCAGTCACAGCGCCATTGTCCGCCTGTGCTCTGCCTCTCTTTTTAGTCCTTGTCTCTTAGATTTAGTCTTAGTTGTCACACCTTTCTTCTGCTACTTTTCTTTCGTTTTTTTTTTTCCTTTCTGTACTCTGCACTCATCCTGTTCCATCTCTGTCTCTATTTTTCACTTTCTGTCCCCATGTCTAGCTTTCTTTCTGTTTTCTCTCCCCCTCTCTCTCTATCCATTATCTATTTTTCTCACAGGCAAGCACTCTCTCTCCCTCTCACACTCATATTCTCTTCTTATTTTTCAGTTGCACTCTTCCTCACTCCCGTCGGGTGGGGCCACCAGTTGGGCAGACTGCCCCTGAGCAGCTCGCCTGCCACGGCACTTTCACATGTTGGGATGAGGGGAGGGAGCGCGTAAGACCCTCTGCGCTAACCATGCTGGACCCTCCCCAAGCTCCACTGTGCAGTCGAGGGACAGAGGGAGAACCAGAGGTCAAATGTCAGGAGTGACTTTAATGCAGCTATGATGCAGGTGACATCTATACAGGAAGTAATGACGGTTTTATCTTCATGGTGCTGATCGAGGTCAGTTTTCGTACACCTTTGCCAGCCCACTGAGTCAACTGACTGAAAACAGTGGCTGAGTAGTGGTGCTCTCACTTTAAGCCTGGTTTGTTTACACTTGGCAAATTGGCAACCATTAAAAGTATACCGAAGTTAGTTATTAGCAGTTCCTGCTTCAGTGTACACGTGATGGACAGCTAACCATCACTGGATTACTTTTGATACAGAAGACAACTTCAAAATTAGATGATTGTCAGGCAAGTTCTGAAACGCTTTTTCTATGATTTCTATGCAAATTCACTGATGTTTATTTGTGACAGCTTTGGCTTGGCTTTGTCCTGTTGATTGTCCATCTATTGTAGACCATATCCTGTAATTTCCCAGTGGTTAAAATGTTATACGGAAGGATGACTTAAATTACAGAGGAGTTAATTTTATTTTAATCCCCACCTTCCTCTTAATGTTAATCATATCCAAATGGGCTTTGTTGTTCAAACAAGTTTGTATGACAAACATTGAGAATGAACGACAAATTGTCCAGATATATTTTAGTTCAACGCTAATTCCCCATGGCACTGGGCGGTAAGAGGCTTCACATAAATTACTGTGGAAAACTGTTGATTTTTTTTTTCCTGTTAGTACAAAGACTGCTATAGTATTTTTTAAGGGCAGCATTCTGTTCTGTTGCCTCCTGGTTCTAGATGGAGGTGTGTGTCTGACACACCGAGACTAGGGATGCACCGATACCATTTTTTCAATCCACCACAAGTACTTACATTTGAGTACTTGCCGATACCGAGGCAATCGACACGAGCAATTTATTAATGCCAATACACTTCACATTTACTTGAAAACGTGTTTTATTTTCACTGATATTGTTTTACCTCTGGCTGTAAGAAATTGCTGTGACCGACAGCTGAGGGTCGAAATGTCTTGCAACAGGTCAGCGGATGTGCCTCTTTCACAAAGTCGAGTAGCTTTGGCAACACCGGTGTCAGTGATGTGGTGTCGGCTAGATCTCATACCGCTCCAGTACGTACCGAGAAGATCGCCTAACCTATATTAGTCAACAACCGTGTCGAATGGCTGGTCATCAAGAGCAATGTACTGTAAGAGCTCTGTTTTCACTGCGTGCAGGTTGTTGTCTCTTGACATCTTCTCCTCTTCTTCTTCTCTCCAGAGTTTGCGCTGCAGTTGGTTGTTGCTGTTTGCCACCATTAGCAAACTTTTGAACCTCGGGTCAGGTTGGTTTTTAGATGTTTTATCAGATTGCTTGTATGAAAGTACCACTGCCCTCCTCTGACAGCTTTCAGAGCATAATTTGCAGTCCTTACTTTGTCACCATCATCCACTTTTGAATACCTCCACACCGCCGACATTGCTCCTCCTGCTCTTTGAATTTTAGACCAGACCCCAACTGAACATCATGCTGCCACAAAGTGGTATCAGGTGCTGTGGTATTCGGGACATTTACGGTTGGCGCACGAGGGTATCGGACCAAGGCCCGGCTGGTATTGGTATCGTGCATCCCTAACTGAGACATACAATAAAAATTTTCTAGCTTTGCATTTCATCTCATCACACAATGAACTGATGCTTCCTCTCACCAGCCTACAAAGCCAGTGTGGTGATGTTGGAAGAGCTGCCTGCACTAGATTTGCTGCAGCTGGCTTTACAGGAGTAGGCCTGTGCAGAACCGCAGATGGCAGTTGGTGAACATGTGTGCTGGGAGGGACAAATTACTGGTGTCACAATATATCATCAAATTTTTAAATCTAGATTGCTTTGTAAGCATTTTACCAGTTTACAGCTGTTGTCCCATGGGTTAAAAAGGCTCAGGAAAGCCCTAACAGTTAATAGATACGGTGAAGGTTTGCCTTCTGCTTTTGCCATTTGAGGGATACATTCACTTACACCAATATTGTAACATACTGAGAATATTTATGTTGGGATATAACATGCTGCAGTACAGGCAGAGCACTGAAGACACATTTGCATCAGCAGCAACCAGCTGACTAATAAGCACTCAATCATACAGGTGGACAGGGAGGCCTTTTTAACCTGACACTTCAGAATTACTCTGCTCATACCAATGTTGTTTGCTGCTGCTCCACCCACCACCCCATCCTCCTGTTGTTGTATTATACATATACATCATATGGAGAGTGCTTTATGATCAGAGTAAGAGCCCTTCAGCACAATTGTAAACCATTTTTATGCCACATCATCTGGTTTAGGGCAGAGGACAATGCCCAATACCCTGAAATGACTGAAAGGACCCTGCTTCAACAATAGCAATATGCTGGCTCACTTTAAACCATGAATGATGTCAGGAGAGGATTTTGCTATGGTCTTAAATTTCAGATCTATATTCAGAGAGGTCTACAGCAACAAAAGTTCTTCCAAAGTCAGTCAACAAACATAAAAACGAGGACCAAAAAGTAAACGCGCTACTACTGACTTAAAGCTTGAGAAGTTAAATTGTTGGACCTTCTCTGGCACCTGAAAGAAGACCTCCCACTTCTCTTCGCATCTTGTGCCAACGCCAGGATAAATAAGAGACAAATGGGAGAAAAAGAATACACTAGCACCCAGGACCAACAAAAACAACTCCTGTGTGCGCCTTAACAAGCAACGTGGAGAAAGTCTTCGCAAATAACTCTTCACCCTGTTTCTTTCTAGGTCTTTAGCCTTCCCAGCGGTGCTCTAATCTGTAATTACGGACTCTATTTGATTCTAATCACCGGTCTGAAAAGACAGATACCAACACATCCCCTTTTAAACCCTCCCACAAAGACCTAGAAAGGTGTGAAGCTATATTTCTCCCAATTATCTAGTCAGGATCGACTGGCTTGGTGCTGAAGTTCTCAGAGTGTGTTTGCCAATTTGCTGTGTCAATTAGATTTTCTCCTAGGTAAGTAATCAGACTCTGGGAGAGGGGGAGAGCGGCAAAGATGAAGGGAAAAGTAATTACAGCTTTTTGGGAGGTTTGCAGCTGCTCCGCGGTGCCTCTGTACCACCCCTGTCTTTTTTAATCACTTTTATTGGACTTTACGGGGAGCCCCTGCCTTTGTGTTTCTCAGTGAGAGAAAGAGATTAGACACCAACACAGATAGCTGATGCGGACATGTTTAAAACACGAACACATTCGACTGTGCACACACATGTTCTGTTAATCTCAGCTGACAAAAAGAGAGAAAGCCAAACAATATGACTGATGACAACAGTGTTTCCTCTCACTTTTTATTTCTGCAGGCTGTACGGCAGAGCTATTGTGCTGGGAATATTATTTAGCATTGGGTTTCTCCTCTCTAAGCATGCTGATAATGACTTGGCACTGCGAAGAGTGAAAAAAGTTTAAATAATCGCTTTTAATCACAGCAGCTGAAGTTGCAAATAAATTCAAAGGTAGTGTTAGGAAAAGGGCATTTAATGCTTGGACAGATTTCTGCAAAATATCTGGAAAGAAAATAAAAATAAAAGCACATCAGAAGATGCCATAAATTCAGTCATTACATTCCTGAGAGCTTGACTGATTTGCCTTTGTGTTCTTGTTTGATAATAAATAGTGGAAAAATATGGAGGCGGGAGACAAAACAGGAGGAAGAATTAGGCAGAGAGGCAGAGATAGGCTCACTCTCTGACACTTGGCTGTCCTGTCTGCCCTTGTCAAAGCCCTGACACCTCCCTAATCCCCACTCCTGCCCCCCCCTCTATCACCACCACCACCACCACCACCACCACCACAGCCCCCATCTCAGCTGGCCAAGGTTGGCTCACAGACAAGCCTGTCATCCAGTCAGAGATCTGGGACCTGTCCAAGAGCACTGTGCAGATGTAACCAGGACTCACACAGACACCTTCGGTCCCTCGGGCATGCTCGACTACCTCCTGAGACAAATCTTCAGACAACGTCCTTGGCCCTTGTGTGTTTGATGGGTCTCCATGTGTTTATTTAAAGAACCAGTTAGGCTAAAAATCAAACCTGTGCCACCAATTACTTAGTCCCATTTCAGATGAAACGCCATTGAAGTTTATCTGACCACTGTCGACAAAAACTAACCCCGTTACTCTATTTCAGCATGAGCACAAGCTCTCAAAGTTAACAGTACAATTTTTTTACAGCTTGAAAAATCCATTCAGCTTAAAGCGCCTATTAAATTTCTCCAAACATCAACTGCAGAGTACAAGAAATGTTTTGTAGGAAAAACAACTGCACTGTAGGACCTCAAGAGCAATATTTACCTCATTATCTCTCCTACAGTATATTTTTCTTACTGACAAACGCTCAGAACATACAGTACTTATCTGCTTTGCTTTGCTTTGAAAATGTGTTTTTATGCCTCGTAACCAGCGTTCACATTTCAAATGTAAAAAAGTTCTGAAGTGAACTCTTCAAGTTCTTCAACAGCCATATGGGCAGATGGAGGTGGGTGGTGTGCCCTTTGAATTTCATTTATTCTAGACATTCAGATGCTGTCATAAAGTGGATACAGCAGACAGATATATTTCTTATTATATTCAGGACCAACGTGAAAAATTCACATTCACGTCTTATACCACTGCACATATGAAGTGGCAACAAACAACACATATATACAGTATATGTCCTTTATTTAACTAGGTAAAAGTCATACTGCGAGCAGCATGAACATTGTTAAAAAAATAAACACAAACAATACAAACAGACAAAAACAACTGCCACATACTACAAATGAGAGAACACAATATCCAGTTAATTCTAGGTCAAGGACAGAAATCCAGTAATAATGCATCAACTGATGCAATTAACATAAAACACACCATAAATTCACACACCATAAATCACGTCCAGTGCAGAGACCATAAGAAACTTTGTAACAGGTTCGGTTCAGTTCACCCGCAGTTAATTCTCCATCAGGTGTGTAAGCAGTGTGAGGTTGAACAGTTACTGTTTCATAGTTACTCAGCTCATTTAACATTGCTACCAAACTAATTAACAATAACCAGAGGAGGCAGCAGAGTCCATGCATGCCTACAGCTATTCTTAAGTTTCAAAGTCAAACGCACAAAAGGCACTTTAAAGTACAACTCAGGAAGCTTTTGACCACATAAATCAAAGTGCAGTGTATTGAAAAAGTTTAATGAAAAATATAATGAAAAAGTCTGACGTGTAAAAATAAAAAATAAGTACTTTGTGTGTCAGTTCATCATCAATGTGGGGGGGCGTGATAGTGGACGTCAATCTTTTAAAATTTCTGATGCAACTTTTCCCTTCAACTTCAGCGTGTTCAAGAAATGTTACAAAAACTGGAATTTGTCTTGCCAAAAATCTGAAGCCATGTGAGGTTTTTGTTTTGTTCTCTGCTGCTGCCATCAGTATGTCATAATACTCAGTATGGATAGTCTCTGATCCAAAAATGAATTCACTGTAATCATATTACAGAACCGTTAGTACAAACAACAACACAGCGGATCATAATCCTAGTTTTAAATAATAAGAAGGATAGATAGAAATGGAAATAATCTGCTCTACTAAGAAGGATGGGTTATATAAAAAGAACTTCAGCTTCACTTGTAATTATTTCAAGGCTTACAACTTAGATTTCCTTTTTTTGGTGTACTTGTACCCTAACAGATACAAGTATGCATTTTCTCACAGGGATATAATACTGGAACCACTGACTCACTCATCTCCTGTGTATATGTTGCAGTGTCTGGATGCGCTACTGCATTAACAAGTGAATAACAAGTGGGAATCTTTCCTCTTCAGCTGAGCCTGAATAAGGCAAAGGATCACACACACACACACACACCCACTCATATACACTCTTAATGTCTAATATTATTATATCTTGAGAGAGAGCTTTATGAAAACACACACACACTCTCAAACAAGTGCACACAGAGGAGGAAGCGCATGACTCACCCTGTGTTCATTAGCAGGGAAAGGAAAGATGTATCACCAGTGCTAGGGGATGTGTAGCATCAGATATGTGCTTACTTAATGATTACATTTGTAAAGAGCAACACTGCGCTCTTTGAACATTAATGATTAAATGCAATTACACACAGAAAGAGACGGATGATTGTCATGTTGTATATCATTGCAGTATTATGCGTTAAGGCTCGATTTTTCCTGTAACAAAAAAAAAAAAATTATGGCGGCAAACTTTCCTGTAACTTCCCAAACCACAGAGAGATACTATGTATAAACATACTTGAAATCAAAGCACATGTATTCAACTGAAGCAGAGTTTAATAATGTGGACTTTTTCTATTTCCCACATTAACTTCACATTTTACAGAGAACACAGTCGGAGCTAAATTAGTAAAAAGACATTTTCTTTTCACAGAGGAACTTACAGTGTATAGGCATGGGTAACCTACACTGCCTCAGTAATATTAGGAGAAATTAATGAGAGAGCAATGTGTCACCATATAATGCTATGACTTTACATGTGGGTTCTCACTCTTTGTTTTTCTAAGTGAAATCTCAAAGCTTCGGTCTGAATCTGATAAAGTTGAGGTCTTGTGTCAAGGCAGCATGTTTATTGTCCATGCAGGCCAGTGGGCGACACAGCTGCTGACTAATTATGCATTGAAGCATTGGTTTAATATTTAAATTGTTAATATAAATGTGTCTGAAAGACATGCAAATGTATACTGTATGTTAATTACTAATGGGTATAAGTGCGCATAAAAAAGAAAGTATATTGGTGTTTAAATCTTTAGACAAGCTGAGAGGCGAGAGTATTTAAGATAAATGCTTCTTTGCCATTAACTGATGTGTCTGGTTAAATAGCGAGCCTCTCAATGTGCACACACAAACACTGGCATCATAAAGCTGCACGCACACGCGCGCGCGCACGCACACACACACACACACACACACCTTCAGCCAACCTAGAACACCTTATCAGCTTTTTCTTAATTAAAAACCAAGCAATAAATTTTCCACTTCTTCTCCTCCACAAGAGTGAAACACTTCCTGGAGTAATCACTCAATAGCAATCACTTAATATCTTATTTAAAAGGTGTGTGCGTGAGAGTTTGTGTATGTCTATGTGTGCCTCTGTGTGTAGATGTGTCCAAGTGTGTGTTTTGGTATGTTCTATTGATTAACATTCATTCTTTGTACCAGGTCCTTCCTATTCCTAGTCATGACACAATGAGCCTATCCCAGCATGCATTGGGCAGGGGGCAGAGAAGGAAAAAATAAAATAAAATCGGTCGAAGGCATGAACAAATGCTATTCTAAGGCAGGCAGAGCAAATGGAAGTAACTGTCAACAAAGATTAAATATTGTAATGAAGACTTAAATTCACATTGTTTGAATGTTCATGTCATCAAGGTAAAGTAAAGTAATTGCCAGTGGAAACAGAGGTTATTGTTTTATCTCCTACCAACAGTCCACATTGGTCTCTGTTAACCACAACTCAAACCATAATCATAAGTGGTTGTAGTTACCCAATAATCAAAAGATCTTAACCATAGAGGCAGAAGATCAGAAAATGATCCAATTAATGGTTTTAGGAATAGTCAGTAGCTGTTTTCAGATGACATCATTTCTCTTCAGTATGAGGACTAGTTGGTTACCACACACCAAAGACCAGCCAACACTGTCAGGTCATGATTTACAATTGTAAGCAACATAGACAGTGCTTTTCTTTGCTAAAAGCAAACAATATTACTATGTAGAACACACTCAGTCCAGACACCAGTCCAAGCACTATAATGAGGGCACAGCAGTGAGACAGTGTGTGAAATCTAGCCGTGAAGGTTAGGCCAATATATCAACACACACTGGGGGTCTGACGGGTCTCCGAGCACTTTTCTTCAGTTAATTTTCCCTCCTTTTTCCTCCTCTTTCATCACCTTCCTCTGCACCTCTGTTGGGTGATGTCTGACCTGGCCTGCAGGAGTTTTTCGAAGTGACAGACTACAAGCTTGTCCTGTGTCAAAGTGCACTGTGATGAGGGGAAATAATGGCCGCGCAGGCACATGTGCGTGCACACGAGAGCAAACGTGCACATGTACACGGTTGAAAGGTACATGGTTGAAGTCGAGGGGGAATAAGTTTGCCTGTGGCTTGTTAAGTCTATGAGTCTCAACCTCACCAGCCACATTTGCAGTTCTACAGAATGATTAAAAACTACACAGATTTGTTTTTTCTGTGAGATTTATATACAAATATACCATGTACAGCACAGGTTGTATATACATATTTGTAGCTCCAATCCAAATAGGTGTTGAGGCTTAAACTACAAAATGGAGTTGGACCTCAAATTACATCAACACAATTTACTGTGTATTTTATTGTTTTTCTAAAGGAAAGAACACCATGAACATGTTTACAGAGAGCTTGATCTATTAAGGAGCCTGATCTATTAACATCACATACGCAAAGCAGTTCAGTTGCACCTTTTAAGCAACAACAGCAACAGCTAAGGTAAAACTACTTCAGGAGAGGCCAGGAGACAATGTGTTTTCCTCAATCTGAATGTAAATAAGAAATAAAGCGGAATCACAGATTTTATAAAAACATATGTACTGGCCATACAAACATCTGCTTGCAAAGTAGTTTAAAAGTTTTTAAAATGCTAAGAATGTGGAGAGGTAGACAGGACATGACCGTTTCATCACCATCATTTCTTTCACTGAGATAACTTTGCATTCAGCAGATCTAAAAGGTGACTGACCGAGAGTGAATCATTACTTACTGACAGAAAAAAAGGGGACTCTTATATGAAAGATTGCATAATGACAGTGAAGTGCACCACGTTGAAAGAAAAAAGGGGAACATGAAAACCAGCAAAAAAATACTTAATGATTTATTTAGAAATAATTTATATGTAAATTATATCTGGCAAATGCGAAATCATTTTAATGAGTAGGTAATAAATGTATCAGCAAGATGTTCTTTCGTGATGCCCTTTCATATGATAATAGCTTGAGTTAAAGGTTTCTGGAGGACGGAAACATGCTAGAGTCGAGGTTATATACATTTCTTTTTTAAGAAACAGAGCATCTCAAGTAGATCATCTTTAAAAGGGAAGATGTGTTTTTCTGTTTACAATTATAATCCATATGCAGTGCCTGAAGAGGAAAAAGGAATTTCGTGCCATGACCTCCTCCAACCTGAAGGTTATCTCGGCAACCACTACCTCTGAAAGCTAATGAAGTCAGAGCTGCAGAAACACCTGCCCTTCCTGATCGAAGCAGGCTGGAGGAGATAAGAGGGAAAATATGGGAAATGCTCAACTTTAATGACATCACCTAAATGTGCAAATGATATTTGACACATATTTCACATTTCAAGCAAACGTTGCTTTTTGAAATCTTCGCACCAACAGATTTTGTTGAACAACCAGGTTTGTCAAAGGATTGCTACACTGAGGACTGACATTTTCAAGCATATGGCACCTCTTTAAGTCTGCAGAAAGGAACAGCCGGTGAAACCTTCCCTCTCCAGACTCCATCAGAAAGAAAAGAAAGCGAGTGCTGAATATTCATGACCATATTCATGACAGCATAAGGTATCCGCTGAGATGTCAGAGGGGGCAGGTCACAGCTTTGAGCGCACTTAACTCAGTGAGGACTCTGTTGGATAACGGGCCCACGAGAGATTTCCGTGAGAGAGCCCCAAACTCTCTGAGCCTTCATGTTGTGTCAGAGGTCAATGCTCCACTGACCCCGGCAGGTGGGAGGCTGCTCGGAGCCAAAGGCCAATCAAATCGATCCCACCTGGCCAAGACTGGGGTCAAAGGTTCAGGTTTTTTGTATGTGCGTTCGTGGGTCCAACGTCGATATCCAGTCCCACACATTGAGGGCACTGAGTCATTATAAACTACTCACAAATGGCCCGTTAGCGGTTTTGTGTTTGCTCGTTTCAATCCCGTCGGTTGTTTGTTCTCTCGATAAAAAGGTTATGATGAATTTGTTTGGTCCCGAACAATCTACCCCCCCCCCCCCCCTGCTCTTTTCACTTTGTATGAGTCAGGACAACAGACTAATTGGTGCATTAAAACAGCCTGAAGCCTGAAATGAAGCGAGGCGGGGAGTACAGTCTCAAAGGTACACGAGGATTAGGGGAAGAGAAAAGAGTCTAAGAGAGAGACAGAATGAGGGAAGCAGAGATAATGAAGAGAGACAAAAAAAAAAAAAGAGAAGGGAACCAAAACAAAGAACAAACATGATGGAGGAACAAACTAGCAAACAAGTACAATGAAAGACGCAGCCAGCCTTCTAGCTTGTACAGAGATTTGTGAGTGCATGTGTTAAATTTTTATACTTGCTGGAGACAAACTGCAGCGCAGGGTGAGCGTCTGAGCTGGGATCAGACGCCCAGGGAGACAGGAGGGGGGATGGGAGGCCAGAGCAGCGGTCGCACCAGACCTGGCAGGAACCTTGAGTCTCTGAAAAACCAGACTCTCACACTGAGCTTTGTTTGTTTGCCTGCTTTTCTATTTTCATCCTCTGATCATCGTCACAACAAACACCCCTCTCTCTCTTTTCTCCTTGGCCAAAAGCTTCTAGGCCCTTGTTCTCTCACTCTCCCCACGTTGCATTCAGTCACTCCGTGTTGCATTCGCTAAGTGACAAAAACAGACTGTTTCATAATGAAACAGATCAGATGCATCAGCTGTAGTTTTGCTGTTCTGTACTATAGCACAGTGCCTTAATACACACATTACAAATATTATTATTATATTAGTACTGTGCGTGGCCCTGTTACATCACCCAACCTCAGATGGTGAGACCCTGCTGCCTGAAACTGTCATGCCATTTTAATGCATCTGTCAGCAAGGCCCATTTCAGCAGTGTTCTGTCAGATAGTCAGATTTTCTTTTTAGCGAATTTCTGCTTGCCTTAGTGTGCAATCAGCTTATTTTCGCTAAAATTAGCCTCTTCAGTCGACTTGGTTCAATTGTAATTCAAAAGACAGACAATTGATGGGAGAAAAAAAAAGATTGAGCTGTGAAATGCCACTGGCTTTTCAGATTTTTTGATGCTTGATTACAGTCTTGCTCTTCCTTTGTGACACAGCAGCACTAACACGCACACAGCTTACAAACCACTATAACATGGTGTTGAAATTTTAACTGTTCACATATAAACTAAAAGAAATAGATTTTTCTCCTCTGCATCCACACTACTTTGTTGTTTTTTTTACCCCTGAAACTAGTGTAAGTAACTGTGCTAAATCAAATAACAAGTGGATGTTAAGTGGTGGTGACACTGACGTCATGCGACTGTGGTGTAGTTCATTTGTTGCCCAACATTAGCTTTTTTATTTCTGACAAGATGTAATATTAATGGGCCTACAAAAATACATCATCTCTGCATCAGTCTATTAGCATTGTCACTGTGAGCATATCAGCAATAGATTTTAGCTAAACGCTAATGCTAATGACTTTTGAGTGTGCTGTCAATTAAAACTATTCTCCCACAAGATCTATTGGTATGACAGGTCCAGAAAGATCTTTGTGAAGATCCTCCAAAGTCACTGTGCAATCAATATCTGACATTGTGCATATTATATCATTTTCTGTCAGTATAAAATGGTAATGTATGTTGATTACTTTGCTAACTGCTAAAACTGTACTTTACATGGCATGGATCTAGGACATGTTGCATGGCTGAACAAAGCCTATCTTAGGTTGATGAGCTCATCATAAAATCGAGACCAACAGACTATGGAATGATTTAAAAAAGATAAAGAAAAAAAATCTAGTGGTAAAACTTAAGAGATTGAAAAAGCAATCTAAAAGAAGACCCTGAGAGTGTCAGACTGATCTCCTTGATCCAGGGTGCTACAGAGTACAGACCCCCAAGTAAACCCTTCCAGAGTTTCTGAAATGCCAGTTTGAGGGCATCCTGGCAGCTGGCATCTCCGCAACTGTCTTGCGTCGTCTGGCATTCACCCTGCCTGCAACAGCTGGAAGAGGGGCAGACTGACAGTCACAGACAGCAAAGATCAAAGAGAAGTAAAGATGGAGGGACAGAGCCCATCTGTCATGCCAAGCAGTCAGACCCTGTACAGCAGCAGCTGGCCGAAGCCTTCCGCTATAACTTGGCATAGAATCAACAAGTGTTTTCATTCTGATCATTAGCATCCGCCCATGCTAGGTCTAACAGTAGTTCAACCAGAGGACACCAACAAAGATTCATTACTTTATTTTAGAGATTGATCTGCAAAGGATAACCGGGCCTCGACCCCAACACTAGCTTGAACATCTTCTATGTATTTACTGAGTCACGGTGCAGGTGAGTTTGTGTGTGTGTGAGATGATGGACTTAATGCCCTAGACCCTTGATACTAAGCCAGTCAATCCTGGAGACTAATGATGTGGTGGAGTGGCAGAGACTGAGACTGGTGTGACAGTGAGCATACAGAGGCTATGACTGATTTCTGACACTAAATAAAAGGGTCAAATAGATGACTTGTTTCATTAACAATGGGAAAAACAAGAACTGTAGGGAAAAGTGTTTAAGGGACTGCCACAGTAAGATGGCTTTCCTGCTTGTTATAGCTTCATTTTCAATTTCTGAAGCTAAAGTTAACAAATGCACAGTCCTGCACCGGCAGCAGCCTTTCCCAAGAGTGATTATTACAAGGGCGTTGATGAACTTTGTTTAATTGGAAAAGCAATTTATGGCTATGTTTGTGCTAGCATAGCACCATTTGCAGGCTCTTATCTAACCTTTAGCTAGTCTTTTTCCTAACTACATTTTAGGTGATGGCTTAATTATGTTCAATAGATGTTATTGTGTGTTTAGTATAGTGTTGAGGCTTTGCCATAACGTGCATTCATGCCTGAAAATTACCTTGCCATCATTTTCACTTTTCATACTCTATTTCCTTTGATGTCAAGACATTAATTTCAGATGGCTGTGCTGAATGCAATTTGCATGAGTGATCAGTCTCGTTAGTTTATGTTCGTGGGTGGACCCGGTGTGTTCTCACTCATGCACCCTCTGCCTCACTCTGTGTTTGTGCGGTACTGTGGTTGATCAGTGACACAGTCATGTGCGATCGAGTGAGCTCAGGGGTGCTTTGTTCATATTAGGAAAATCAATGTCAATACATCAGTTTTATCAAATTTTAAAGGAATAATTCGACATTTTGGGGAAATATGCTTACGTGCTTACTGGGAGTTAGATAGATCAAAGGTTGACACCAAGCCATTAGCTTAGCTTAGCATAAAGGCTGTAAACAGAGGTAAACAGCTAGCCTGGCTCTGTCCAAAGGAAATAAAGTGCAAAAGTGTAAAAAGAACAATTTGCTGTTTTGTGAAGGGTTGTCTGTTGAGCTATTTCTTGAAACAGTAATTGGCATTCCTTTAATATTTCTAATTTATCTGTTGAACAAGGAACAATGTGTCTTTATTAAGCCTCTTGAATGACCACATCCATTCAATGATTACATTTTCTACTGGCACTTTGTGCATTTTATATTTCAAAGACATTTTAAAAATATCTACATTTAGT
>BRZM01002915.1:0-26543 GCA_033238685.1 Lates japonicus | reverse complement strand
CAGGTGGTGTGAGCTGTCTCCTTGCCCCACAGACTCAGAGTGCAGGATGCTGAACCAAGGATATGAATGTGAGTCTGTCTTAAGTCTCAAGTCTTTCAGTCAAAGTCAAGCCCTTGGGGGCGAATCCAAGTCAAGTCACAAAACTTAAACTGGTAAATTTTTTAAGGTTGATTTAAATGTCACAGAATTTGAACATTTTCCTTTCATATATGTGTTTTATTTTTTTTTTACATAGGTGGCACCAAGACCTTATAATGCATGAAATCCTTATCATTAAATATACAGTTTCTGAACCTACTGTGTGAAAAACCAGCTCCATATAACACATTAATAACATGTTAAACAAATGTCCATGTTATTCAAGAATCTTCTCCTTCACATAATTTCTAAGTTACATAAAAGCCCAAACATGGAGTTGGTTACCTCTTAGGTGATATGTACATTAGCTAATCTTTGAGCTTGTTTATGGCATTGGTAACTGTTGACTTAATTGGCCATCATGTAACACCCACTGGATTATATACCAGCGTCAATCTGCCCACACAGTATACTGTATGTGGTCCATAAAGCAGGATTGGCCTGAGACCAGCTTATCCTTTTTTTTTCCTGGGATTAGTGATGATTTACTGTGTCGCCCGTCTGTCCTGAAAGCCATTCCATGTTCAGTGATTAACTCATTGAGTAACAAATACCTGCTCCGTAGAGGTAGTTCAGATAAGTGACCTCATGAAGTTGCCTAAAAGGATTTTAGTGTTATCAAACAGGTAAATGGTATGCTGTAATAATGTTGATCTTTAAAGGTATACTACGCAGGATTGTAGGTTGCTGTTTGTAAACATACCATTCAAAGCTGGCCCTTCCTCCCCAGCTCAAGGGCTCAAGGAACAAGAAAGAGCAAGCTAGAGAGTGAATGAAGAGAATGCAGCAGTGAATCAGAGAAATAACATGTATATTCTATTATATTCTAAAGCATAAATACACTCACACCTCTGCACACCCCGCATAATCCTGAAGTGCACACCTTTTTCTGTCCGCTGTGGTCTCTGCCTTGGTGTGTATGTATAGCTCAGTCTTGCCTTCTGTCAAACAGACACAGGGACCTGCAGTTCTTTATACATCCCTGGCACAGACAGAGAGCAGAGGCAAGAGACAAAGACAGCAATGTAACCTGGTTGCTATGTCCCACTCTCACACCTTGCACACTGTTATTGGCTAGAGGTTACACACCCACAGCCCAAAGGTTAAAGCCCAGAAATGTCCTGAACTCAGCAAAATAAGAAGAAAATAAGAAAATATAGGCACAGGACAGGGTCTCTGCAGATAGATACACAGCCACACACTTCAAGTGGGTAAAGCAAATGGATACTCAAGAAACGCTAACTATCAAAGGAAGTTTTAAGTCTGCAACAAAGTAAGTATGTAAATGTGTAAACAAATATGCGTGGCATTTTCTCTTAATTTCTTAGGCTACTCCAATGCAACTTTCCTGAATGACAGCACTGTACTGTCTTACCGAGGAAACGGTCCCATATCCCGCAATCTAACTAACCTCTCCCTGAACCTGCGCACACGGAAGCGTAATGCAGCCATCCTACATGCAGAAAAGGACTCAGCATTTGTCACGCTCTCCGTCCAGGATGGTTTCCTCTTCATGGAGCTTCAGAGCAGCACTTTAGACAACAGTGGGGAGGAGAGAGAGGAGGGTGTGTCCACAGTCAGCCTCAGCAGCCGGAGGAGCGTCAGTGATGGTGAGTGGCACAGTGTCCATGTGTTCATGGCAGCGCCGTGGGCAGAAACCTCCCGGTGGACTTTGGTGGTGGATGAAGAAATAGAAGAAGCCAGCACATCCAGGAGCCAAGGAGGAAACTTGGACTTTCTCAAGCAGGATGTGGACATCTTTCTGGGGGGCCTGGCCCCTGATGCGGGCTGGTCCCTGGCTGGATGTCTGGGCACAGTAGAGCTTGGTGGCATCGCCCTGACTTACTTCAGCTCCTCCGACGTGAACCTCCCACGCCTGCAGGAAGAGCAGTTCATCCAGACGTCGGCGCAACCGCCGCTGCTCGGCTGCAGCGGAGCGCCCGTGTGTGAGCCCAACCCCTGCCTTAACAGAGGAGAGTGCCAGGACCACTTCAACACGTACAACTGCAGCTGTGCCGATGGCTGGGCCGGGAGGCGCTGCGACTTCTTCACCAACACCTGTGCTTCCAGTCCCTGTGTCCACGGCAACTGCAGCGTGAACGGGCTGACCTACGAGTGCACCTGTGAGTTTGGCTACGCGGGTGTGGACTGCGAGGAGGAGGTGGATATGTGTGAAAACCACCTCTGTGCACATGGAGGCACCTGCCTGCACGGGCCGGACAGGTACGCCTGCCTCTGCCCTGAGAACTACACTGGACCCCTCTGCAAGTAAGTTCAGTGTTTTCTAAGAAAAAATTGGAATAGAATAAAAATAGCTTTTTCTGGTGACTCCCACAGGCTTGAGGAAAGTATAGACCGGCGGCAAAAGAAGAAACAATCCTAATATGACTATTTTATGCTCTGAATACAACTTTACTCTTCTCTGAACAGTTTCAAGAGCTTAGTTAGTTAGTAAACACAAATAAATGCTCCAAAATTGCACAGACAAGGGACCGTAACACAACACAAACAAAAAGCCTCCACTGTAAATGTCTCCACATCTCTGCCTCTGTTCAGCATTTCAACCACACCTGCAGTGAGCGCCTCAGAAGCTGCATTTCTATTCTAGTGTCAGCCAGAAAAGGCCCCAGTCTGCCGTGGTGTCTCACTACACAAGGCTCTCTGGTTCAGCGCCAGTTTCTTTCCTCTGTCATCTACCGTTTGCCTCGGAGAACCAGCAGGGGAACGCCTCCAACCATTTATCCTGTAAACACACCAGCCTCTTGCATTTTGCATCTCTTGCACAAGGAAAAACCTTTTGCAAGTGTCTCGCTAAAGCAAGCCACCAGACAAGCTACACGTCTCCCTTTACTGGGAACATCTACGCTGTAAAGTTTTCATCAAAATGACTTCTTTTTGTTTGTCTCTCTTGTTTGTGTCTCTTTCTACCTCCCTTCCCTTCTGTTTCTCTCCAGTGAACGCATTGAAGAAATTCCGTGGTACATTATTGTCAGAAATGTGTAAGTTGTTGTTTTTTTCCCCCCATTTCTCAGGTGTTCCCTATTTGTTTCCTGTTAGATATGTGTCTCTCAAATGTCATGTTCGATGTCTCCTGTTTTTTTGTTCAACGACATGCAACAAAATGCCAAGCAAAGCTAATATTAATGTTGCCTGTGACAAAGTTTGTTTTAAAATGAGATAACCCCAGTTTCAAATGAGTGACAGCTGTAGTTCAAAATGACTCCTGGCTTCTAAATTAAAACTTCACCTACCAAAATTGTTCACTTTCCAAAATGAAAAAGCCTGTATTTTGTAACCGTTGAGGGATGAATTTCAAGATGCCAACAGATACATAATGTTTTGGAACAGAGCTGCTGAGAGCTTCAGGCAAATACAAGGTTACAGAGGCCAAAGAGAAATGGTTGGCTTTTTCATTCCTGTACATGTGATTTGACATCCCGCTGGTGAATACTTGCCAGAGGTCTTTAATCTTATTATCCTGGTCACCTCCTAAACCTCTTTGTCTCCCCCGTGGAGAACAGCAGGAAGCAGAACAATACAGCCCCTGTCTGGCTGATTCTTCTGCTTCCGTAAAGACGTCAAACTCTGCTGCTCACGATCCAATGAACTCAACAATACCTCTTAACTGTACAGCCTCAAATAAAACACAAATTGCACATGCATTTACCTTCTTACTTGTCTGATTTTTCCTGAATGCAGAAACAGGCCCAAGCTGCCAGTTTCTGTGTGTGGAGACGACACCAGGAACTACACCTGCTTCAACGGAGGCAACTGCACTGACCGAGAGCTGTCCTGTGACTGTCCGCCCGGCTTCATTGGGCACCGGTAGGAGAGAAAATACCAAGAGAAAATGTACTATCATCCTGTGACTGCCTACAGAGCACAGTGTTAGTTCAGGCAGAGGACTGAGGTTGTGGTTGCATTAGCTGATTGGCATCAGCTGCCACGGTCACACTTGACAATCACTGGCTCGTTTACCACCTGTGTTGATCAGTACATTCATGCAAGTGCACAGCATGGCCATTATAACCTGCTAGCAGTAGTGGAAGAAGTGTATATAGTATTATTAGACAGCTAATGCTGATACATCAGTGCATAAGAAGCATTTTACTGTTGTAACTGGTTGAGGTGGAGCTAGTTTTCACTACTCAGTCCAGTTTAGTCCAGTGGTTCCCATCCTGGAGGTTGGGCCCCCTTGTGTGAAAATAATTTAGAACCACCTCTTCAGGCCTAAAATGATTATTTAAATGAAACCATCTGAGAAGTTTAGAGGGGAAATCTCTTATTGGTGGAATTGCTAACAACTCATGGACATTTGAAAAACATGAGAAGGGGTTTCAAGTATACACTGGTCACAAGCCAAAAATGTTGGGAACCACAGGTTTAATATATTTAAACAATAAACTGGATTTTATATCCATATTAATTTAATGTACGTTTTCTATCTGACAACTGTCAGGTAAACAGATACAGGTAATAAAAGGTAGAGAAGTTACTGTTGATTTAACCATGGTAAGATCAAATATGAACGTCTGGGATTTATTAAAGTGGGTTTGTTCTCCCACCAGATTCCTTGTGTCTTGTGATCACCTTGTCAACAGAAGCGTCTCTGACTGCGACCGTGGTTTTGTGTCTGCAGGTGTGAGCAGGAGGTGGACGAGTGCAAGTCCAACCCCTGTCTCAACGGAGGCTACTGCCGCAACCTCATCAACAAGTTTGTCTGCGTGTGCGACATGAGCTACGCCGGAGACCTGTGCCAGACCGACGTAAGCGACATTTACTTTTACGTGGCGGTGCTGCTGTGGCAGAACCTCTTCCAGCTGCTTTCCTACCTCATCCTCAGGCTGGACGACGAGCCAGAGGTCGACTGGGGAGGAAACGACTGAGTGTGTGTGTGTGTGTGTGTGTGGGACTGTTGACAGTATGGGTGCGGAGGGGACTTGAAGCTTCAGTGCATTTAAACAGGTGATTAATTGTTGGAAATGCTCAATAGTTTTCCATACAAAGCACAGGGCACTCCTGACCAGGTATTTATGACCAGTACACTGCACTTATTAGTGTTTTTTCTTGTTTGATGTGCAGTTAATGGCACCACAGAGCTGTTTCTGTGCCTTAAAATGACACTTTGATAATCAGAAGCACCTTAATCCATATAGTTATTAAATTATAATCATTAAATAACAATCATTTTAATAATCAATTAATCCATTGATTATTCTCTTGAATATTTTATTAATTAAAAATTCTAAAATGGGACAACATAGTGAAAAATCACCCATCACAAGTTTTCAGGTCCATTCAAACTGCTCATTTTGTCTGAGTAATGGTCCAAAATGTAAAGTAATTCAGTCTGAAATGATTTGAAATCAGAGAATGTTTGCTTCATAAATCACTTAAAATGATTGATTTATTGTAGATTGACAAAAACTGTGCAGGATAGTTCTTGTTCTCCAAAGGGAAGTCTACATTCAGCAAAGCACTTTTTGGTAAAGTGAGAACATTATAAAATATGTGTTATTTATAATGCTTCTCATTGAGGATATCCTGACAGTCTCGTCTGAACTGGATTTTGGGAGCTCCATACGGATGAATGTGTGAATCAAAAGTAGTTACAAAGGCACCTACAGGGGCTAGAAGACGACAACATGTCTCTTTGTTCTTGATGTGCATTCAGAGCACTCTGGCATCTGACTGACTGACTGACTGACTGCTGTGCGTTGTTTTGCACCAAAGAAGAAGTTTCTGTCTCTAAACCCTCCTGTGTGAGGCACAGATATTTTAAGCCTAAATTCTCTGCGGCTCTGCTTGAACGGTACCTATCAACATTTTACCACACTGTTGTGGTCAACGTTTCAGAACGCTCTGAATCATTGCACTTGTCTGTTCCTCATGGTAGACTTGCGTGTGTGATTTTGTCTTTGTCTTTCAGTGTTGTTGTTGCTGCAGACGTTGTGATGAATGATCCATGTATGATACATGCGACTTCTAGCTTTGTCTTTCCTCCATCATATTCTGTCTTCATCTCCTGTCTGTTTAAATCCAGTCTCTGTCTATGTTGTTGTCAAATAAAAAAACAATCTTTCTTATCATCCTTGATTCGTTGTCTGTCCTCTTTTTGTCTCTTTCGACTAATTTTATCTTTCATAACAACGTGTTTGTTTCGTTCCCATTTTCACCATTTCTATTGATATCCTATTTGTGTGTATGTGTTTGTGTGTAAAGAAGTGGACGTGTTGAAGTCAGGTGGCTACCGTGACACCAAACGTAGACTCTTAATCTCTCTTAATAAGATGTAGCGTGAGTATATCCCAGAATAGCACAAGTTCACACGCTCTCTTAAACACAGGGTGACGGCAGTGTGCTACGGCCTGAAGACACCTCTGTCCATTTACTTTCACACTCCATTGGTTTGGGGCTTGTTTTTTTTTTTCATGGTTTAGGCTGTTCATGCTCTTTGCTCTTTTAACATGACAGTGCCATTGTGCAAGAAGCGAGGTTAAAGGATAGATTCACAGTTTTTCATGTCTGTCTTAAGACAATAGTCAGGTGCCCGCATGAACACTGAAACATTTTTTTGCTTGCTGTAATCATTCCTGTACTGGTGGGACAAAATTGACAGTCCTCTCTCAGAGCAAATGCAGTGCATCAATGCAAGTTTATCTGAGGTTAATATGAGGCTACAGCAGTCTGATCAGTCAAATCAAGAAGCTATTTTCCAAGTCTCAGAGCCCTATTTTACACTTGACGCCAAGTGGAGCTGAGTGCAAGTTTAAGACCAAACGCAGTTTGTCATTATCTCATCCAGTGCTCTTGTTGTTTGCACTTGCACCCATCTGAGTGCCCATGTGCATGTCGTTCTTTGGGTGCATTGTTTTGAGGCAGTAGAAAGCGATTGACCAGTAAAAACCTGGTCCAGGATAGTAACGAAAAAGAGGGAATTTTGCACTAAAAGACTGTAACTCCCACTTGATCTGTCTGACTTGTATAACTGAAGCCTCATATTGAGTGATGATGATGAATAGAATAGAGGTGAGGGGCTGTAGATTTTGACCCTCATCACTTACACTGGAAGCACATTAGGAGGGAACAGGAGGGATGATCACAGCAAGGCCTTATCACCCAACATCAGTGCCCAACCTCGTGTCTGAATGGGATCAAATACCTGCAGGCAGATTCCCAAATCTTGTG
Organism: Lates japonicus; assembly: GCA_033238685.1. Lineage (NCBI taxonomy): Eukaryota > Metazoa > Chordata > Actinopteri > Centropomidae > Lates > Lates japonicus. Next base: position 19,217 of record BRZM01002915.1, on the reverse strand, counting down.
GAGTCTTTCACAGCAGCGCATTAATGCCAAGGATTTTTGTTTAGGTGTTCAACAATCACATGTGTGTGTAATGTTCAGGTATCCACATACTTTTGACCACACAGTCAATATGCACTGGCACTCCTCTCTCTCTGGTACTCCTGCTGTCTCACTCCCAGCTTGTATTTTTCAAGTCTCTGTGAGCATGTGTGTATTTGTCTGTGTGCAGACACAGCTAGCCCTAATGGTGAGGAAAGAGGGAGAGGAAATGGGAGGCAGTTTTTCAGTGTCGGCACTGATGTGGCTATCCTTTGAGAGGAGCAGAGAGAGAGAGAGAGAGAGAGAGAGAGAAATGTGCTTCGCCAGCAAAAAGAAAAAGCAGCATCTGGTGCTGAAGTGCAGTTTCAGCAGAGAACTGGTGGCATTCACAGAAGTTTGGTCTGCTTCACAGAAACGTATGAGGGCAGCTTATCTGGCAGGCATACACACACACACACACACACACACAGAAACAGAGCAGGTTGATAGTGCTGACAGCAGGGAAGGCAGAGCTGCCGTCTCTGTGTGTGTAGCTGCTCTGCTGAGGCTTCAGGGTGGCCTTGCCATGTACCTTAGAGACTGGTTAGTTAGACATCTCCACTCCTGTGTGTGTGTGGCAGCCAGTGACTGATGGCGGGTCCTCGCTGCAGGCTGCTCCGGCTCGCTTGTGTCACACTCGCTCTGACAGCCAACTGTGCTGCAGTGACAGGTAAGCACTTTCCTGGAGTCAACAAAGAACCTGTAGCGAGGGAAAGTGTAATGTCTACAGCGTCGAGCGTGAGTGCATAAGTTATTTTTTGCCTCAGGATATGGATGGTTGTATTTTTATTAGAATTATGTTTCCACGTTGATTGCTCAGTGTAAAGGTTGCTGACTTCTGAGATTTTTTTTCAGAGCCTTGTGTAACCTGACAAGTTCAGTAAGAAGCCTTAGTTATGGAGATAGTGTCAGCCAGAATTTTAAGTGTTATGGAAAGATACTTACAGCTGTTGTGCTGTTGGTAACCTTGTATCAGCCACTCCGAGTGTCACGACTATCACGCCAACCAGAGCTACTGATGTAAGTGTGCATCTGCTGCTCCGTCTTCTGCGTCTGGTTAATGAATGTTAACAATCTCTCACCTGCTGCACTGGAGGCTTTGATTCATCTTGATTCACGGGGTTTGACTGGTGGGGTCAGAAATCTGTGCTCGCATGCAGAGTTACTTGTGTTTCTGGTTGGCGGTGAAGCTGTTTGTGTGTTTTTTAGCATGCGAAGATCAAAGGGCCACGGGGCTGTAAGTTAAAAATGAATCTTAGCAGATTTCACAAGTCATTAAAACGCCTTCAGACACTTCATGTGAAACAGCTTTTCTTCCTGCTTGAAAAGAACTGTGTGTGTGTGTGAGCTATTTTTGGTGTGCAAGTGTTTTTTTTTTTTTTTTTTTTTTTCCTGGTGGTGTTTGCTGTGTATGTGCTGATGGGATCATCAACAGCATCTTGCCTCTATGCGTGCATGCATGAGTGTGTGTGTGTTGTGTGTGATCCTCCACAGATAACACGTGCTCCATACAGCTCACGGGTGGCTGCCGTGCTGGCACCGTGTCTGATTGGCTTGGCGATAGTGGTGATGGTGGGACTGGTGCTGGCCGTAGCCAAACTGCGAGAGAGGCGGCAGACGGAGGGAGGTTTCAGTCTGCGGCAACTTGAGGCTCCTGGTGGTTGCAACCCACCTGCTGAGCTGGGAAACACATCCATCAGCACTTTGGCAGCGCGCGTGGAGCGCCTGGTGTAGCGTAAAGCATTCAGGAGAGGAGAAGTGTGTGTAAGAGTGTGCGACTGAGAGAAAAGAAGTGTGAGAGAGACAGAAATAAACAATGTATCCTGTGTGTGTGAACATCTTTAAAACCAAAACATTTGTTTGAAATTCCTAGTAAGCATCCATTTCTCTTTCCTCACCTCTCTCCAGCTGACCTCTGAGGGTTTGACCTCTGACCTCTTGCTGTCCATCAGTCTGGTGTCTGTCGTCCTGCTGCTGGTTCTCATCCTGACCTCTGTTGGACTGGTGGTGGCGCTCAACCGCCGCGCCACCCACGGCACCTACAGTCCCAGCCGGCAGGAGAAGGAGGGATCGCGGGTGGAGATGTGGAGCATCACCCAGCCGCCACCTGTGGAGAGACTGATATGAGATGCAGGGTGAATTATAGTAACTGGCTCAAATTAGACTGAATATCTGGATCCTTCACTTTGCAGTACCTCCATCTCGAAACTACAGCTGTCTTTCTTCATCTGCAAATGCACAAGAAGACTAGAAGACTGCATGAGATCTTGTGACACCATTTTTGTGTAAATGACACAGCCCGGCACTTCATCCATCTCCCTGCGACGTTTTGCACCTGGATTCACCATCCAGCAGTACATCCATCTAAACGCAAAGATTTGAGTTCAGAATGTATCGAGTCTGTCAAATCTTTGCGTCCATACTTTTAGAATTGATGGACCACCGAGCACACAATTTTAGACCCACACTTTGTCTTAAAATCTCAAGCAGAGCGAATCAAAACATTCCTCATTTAAATTCATAAAATTCCATCCATGTGTATTTATGAAAAGAAAATGGCTGCCAGTATTGATGTATTCCTCAGTGAACAGTCCTGGTACTTTTCTTATTGTAGCTTCTTATTGACAGTCCTTTAAGAATCAAGTTAGTTGCACTAATCAAGAATAGTTTCTTCTAGGCTGACTTGTATATTGTTAGTAACAAGAACTGTCTGGGCTAAGTTGTAATTTTAATTGTATATACTGTTCTGATGATTTTGTCTATTATTTTTTAAACTGTGAATTTTATTTTTTATCTTTAATTGTTGGCAACTGTATTGAGAATCTGTTGGTTAATTAAAGTTGAATTTTATTTGTTCTGATTTTCTGATTTGTTTCATGTCTACACAGTGTTATATGTATTTAGGGACAGTGTGATGCTACTGTACGACAGATTCACATTTTTATTTTGGAGTTTGCTTAATCAATAAACCAATGCACTGATATTCATACATACAGTGAACTATTCTATAAACCAGCACAGTCTTGGCTGGATTACCCTGTTTTGGGCAAGCAGTTAATATTGTTAATAACTTCCATACAAGTTTGCAAGAACTCAAATGATCAAAAAACAATGATACAATGACACATAATGAAGCTAGGATTTTTGGGGTCTCTGTGAACTGTAAATACACAACAGGTTTTCACAATATCGTTTTTTCTCTACACAATTATCGTGGCCAGAAGAATTCGTGATAATGATACTATCGTGATATCAGTCAAACTTTTTAAACTCAAAATGCGAGTGTAGGGAGGTGGAGAGAGAGTCTGTAACCAGAACTGCATATAAAAAGGTGGCGCTCAATTAGTTACACAATATTATCATATGTGTATTACTAACAGGAAACAGGAAATCACTTTTTAAATATCACGGTTATTGTCAATACCGGTGTATCGCAACACAGCTAATACACAATAAACAACACAATAACATACTTAATTTTTGTGATTCTATCTATGTTGACACGGCATCTTGGTAATGAGTCCAAAAACGAGTCCGGGGATGCATAGAAATGAAACAGTATAATTTATTTTCAGTTCACAGTGCGTACATTACGTGCAGTTGTACCAAGTTACTCATCAATAGCACATTAGATTGACCTCAGTTGTTTTCTCTGCAATGAAAACATGCAAGTGTGCACAGAATCAGAAAATCAGTAAATGCTATACAGAAGAGTTAATCATCATTACAATACCCAAACAAAGGACTGAAATGGAAACAAAAAAAAGTTTCTTATTGTAACATTCAGTGTCCCTATGCTGTAAATATCTTTTTCTTCTTCTTTTTTTTTAATGTGTGGTTTCAGGGAGGTGATGTTACTATGTTTGTAAAGTTAAACCTGTGTGTTTTACTCCATAGTATGTAGGTAGAAGCTGCTACATTATCTGTCACCTTCCACTCACTTCAAATTTGCTATTTCAGGACACTTGCACTTGCTATATATTTACTGATAGCTTTACAATACACCCTGTTGTTGGGAGTATTGGGTATCTTATCACAAGCCAATGAAATGCAAATCCCCTGACAATCATTTCTTCGTCGTCGTACAACATTAGTGTAAGCGCAGTTACTAAAGCTTTTCATATCACACTCAACAGCAGCTCACTCACTGCTCAGTCATTTCTCCCCACAATCCTCTGTGGTCAGATTTACAGTAGCTGGTAACTGAAGAAGTAGAAATGTTTTCCTCTACGTAAAATGCAAGGCAGATGACATTTAACTCTACAATACCGAATGCAAGGCAAAAATGAGTGTATCGTACGAAACCCAATGTTAGTTTCCATCATTTTTGATTGGATGGAAGTGCTAAATACTGAAATAATAATTAATACCAAAAGAATAGACCACATCTGTAAAACTAAACAAAACAAAATCATAGCGTACAGCACATACAGGTACATACATGCAGATACAACAGTAAGCATTGTACCATGTACAAGCAAGCAAGTCTCTGCTTATCAAAAATGCCTCTGAACATGAATGGCTACATGTGACATTTTGTTAATATTCTCTCTCTATTTTTTTTTCTCCAAAAATAAAATCTAAAACATTCAAATATTAGGTCTTTTTTTTTTTTTTTACAACATACAACACCAATCATATATTATCCCTGTAAAATATACTCAAACCAGCAAAAATACACATCTATTCAGTTGAAAATAATCTGTCATCAATATGAAATCAACTAGAGAAACCTCCTCTGAGAAATGTTTTTAAACACAGTCAGCTCAGAGCGAGTGTTCAAGGTGTTTAAAAAAGAGAGAGAACAAAAAGAAAAAGAGAGCACAAACTATACAGGTCATCACCTAATAGTACAATCAAAGAAAAGTACTTAATTTACAAAAGGACAAATAACCCAGAGAAATTCAGAGATCCTCTCTTAAATACAGGCAGGAAGATTCCCACCGTCCACCGCAGCAAAAGAAAAACACTGAGCAGCTCCAGCTGGACTGCAGCTGAAAACTGAAAAACAAAACAGCTACAAAAACAACGCGAGTACCCAAGTTCAATTCAGGTCAGTTTCTCAGGTCCAAATGGGGGTTTCTGTGTCTGTTTATCATATAAATACCAAAATGTTCAGTGTTCCTTTACTGTGATTTAAGGTGGTCTGAAAACATTGCATACTCCTCCTTTCTATAATCTATAATTTCTGTACCTTGTCGTGATCGTGGATGGTACTCTTACTGTATAAGGCACACCATACACTCCAACTTTAACACCCATAGACACACCTCAGCTCACACAGTTAAATATCTAGGGACATATGAAGCTTATTCCCACTAGAAACTAATTTGATTGTGATTATTTTTCAAGTAGAATCGTACAATATAAGGTGAAAAAAATGACCTTTTTCATCATTTTAAATATTTGCATAGTAAATAAGTTGTTTAAAGTGTTTGCAATGAGTAAGGCCAGTACAGAGATTGTTCTGGAGTCTGTTTTCTCTTCTTTTTTTTCTTTTTTTTTCCTTTTTGGAATTACTAGGACCGATTCCTGGGCTTTTAGAAGCACGCCAAAGACTTTATGAGCAAATCGTTAACGCAGAGCAGCACTCAAAAAGTGGAGAAATAGCTGCTATTAAACTGCCACACCGACTGGCGTCTGGCATAAATCATAAGAACAACGAACCATAAATGTAATAATCCCAACACAAGCACATGAAAAAGCTTTTTTTTTTGTTCTTTTCTCTGGGTTTGCGGCGACACAGAGAATGATGGGAACCCACAATCCCTGGACATGGCATTTCTCTCCACAGGAGAGTCTGTTATAGAAATACTTTAGACTCTGTACACATTACATCCACGTAGCTACTCTCTGAGGAGAACCGTATTGCTTCATTACAGTACAATCATCAACCACTGCATCACATTACAGTGTGTGACTCTCACCTAGAAGGACAGAGATTGCATTTCCTCATGTGAAACAGAAAGAAGAAGATTAGGAGTTGTACGATTGGTCTGGTGATATTCTAGATTTATATATATCCCATTAACACAAAACCAACAATTTAATCAAACAACTTCCTTCTACATGAAAATAGCCCCCAACAAATCCCGGCCCCACTACAGAATTTACAGCCTTTTAAGACTGAAAACTGAAACTATATTCAGTATTTATGACTCATTTAAGTTTACATCATCAGTAGAACAAATGGGCTTGGGGCTAGTGCCACAGACAGGGGTGAGGAAGTCATGAAAGCGGCACAGAGACAGAATAATGTATTAGTTTTGGTCTCCCATGGGATTTGTAGATAATAACACAAATGTACAGTATTGCCAGCCATATCCTATAAAGTTCGCTTTTTCCACATCCACTCCAAACCTCACAAGCTCTGCAACAACTGGCCACCGTTTTTACATTTTTTTAAGGTTGAGAGTGAGAGTTGAGACGTGCTGAAGAACAGTAAAAGGCAGAACATTAGGAGAGATGACATGAAGAGTGGAGTGATGATGGTGGAAAAAAAGACAGAGGAGGAGATGGAGGCGTGGAGTACTGGCTTTTGGTGTGTTTACATCTCTTCCAGGTGACAAAAGTGTGTCCTGAAGACACAGGGAGAGGAGAAGAAGAGGTTGAGACATGCACATCTCATTGTCTGGAATGCAATTAAGAAAAACAGCAACTTAAAGCACATCATATATTAACTGTTCTATTAATCCAGATAAATACAGTGCTGTTTGAGTGCTATTAACTGTTGCATTAAAAGATGACATTATCCTGATTACAAAAGTACCTGTTATGGTATCTGTGATTAAGACACAAGTATTATAAACAAAATGCATGTCCATTTTAAGGCATGGTGGTAAACAGTATAATACACAGTGTAGGAATTTGTTTTCAAGCCCGAATGGACCTTGTCTCTGGAAAATCCTGTCTCTCTTGTTTTGCTCAAATGATTTAAGTACCAGGTAGTAATAACTGAGTATCATTTGCTAATCTACAAATTAAATTCAACTTGATCATGAAATGTTTGAACACTGAGTAAAAGACTGACATGATGGTGGGTTGAGGAGCTATCATCCCTTCTTTATTCTGACCAAGTCTTTTCACAATTCCTTGCGAACATGAAATTCCTCCATTACCGGTTGACTAATATTTTCACCAAAATGTAATTCATGGGTCACCGTTGCATTGTGAATAATATGTTACAAGATGACAGATACAACGCACTTACAAATTTGCTGTCAGAAATGTAAATGATTTCAGCAGAAATACTAGAACTAGTAAGGAACACTGCAAAATCTTCCTCTTACCATGTCTTCTTTGTCTGTAACTAAGTTTAAGGTTGTATTTTTTCTTAAAACAAGCAAGACATCTCATAAACTTCGACAACAGCACTCACAGCAACATAAATAAACTCACTGCTATGGCCTAAGTTTGTGTTTTGGAGTGACACTATTCCTGTTCTAAGATTTTTCACTTATTTTAAGAACTTCAAATTTTTTTAGCAGAGCACCACAATTCATTTGAATGAAAAGGGCTTATGTGAAATATCTGCCACTGTATTAGAGTATTTTCACCTGGATCCTTGTTTTAAAATTATTTTTTGCTTTGGAATCAGATTTATACTGGGAAATTCCCAAATCAAGTTGACTTCTGTTGGAAACAGGTCAAAATTCTCCTCTTACAACAGCAATTTTTACTCATAAAATAAGGCTTTAATCATATAAACATGAGAATAGATGGTAGATGGAGGAATTCACGGTGCTCGACTCATCGCTTTCTTTTCCTGCAATGGGGTTGTAGCTAACGGTTTGTGTCTACCTGTGTGACATCAAATTTGTAACTTTTCTGATACCTGGGTGTTGAGATAAAAAAAACTTCATGTTCTCTGGAGTCTGCAGCTAATTGTTCTAGAAAGAATGACAGTGAATAGATTTCATTAGAACTATGGCGTTTACTAGTGCGGCATCTCTCAGGACTCATCTGGCAGGCTTTCCCTAGACCTGGTGGTGACTGTTGTTGCAGTGAACCTGTATGAAACTGCAGGCTGGTTTGGAGGACAGGCTACAGAGGCAACATGGACTCAATCTCCTCGAGGCCTTGATCCTGCACCACAGCTGCACCCGAGCCCCGCTGCCTGACCCAGGCACAGGCGGGCCAGAGCCTCCTTGGACACCTCTTTCTCCCACCCAGGACGGCATAGCTGACTGTCTGTGCCTCAATGGGCTCCCTCTCCTCCTGTTGGCCCTTGCTGCCCGGCCTCTGGAGGGCCTTTTCCTAGTATTGCCTCACCGTCTCCGGACAGAACCTTCCTCCTCAGGACTGGTGGAGGAAGTCTGGTTCTGGGTCTGAGAGCTCCGTGCTGGCAGGGGTCGGAGATGGTCGAGAGATCGCCCATGGAACAGGAGAATAGTCTGGGTGGGAGGAGACTGGAGGCTGGGTGTGTGAAGGCGTGGGAGATGGCGCTGTAGATGTAAGTCTATGGGGCAGTAAGGCTGATAGGAGAAAGCGGTGTCCTGGTTGTCGTCCTGCAGGTAAATATTGAGGAGCTGGGTCAGAACTGGGCAGAGGAGGCGTGACTGGGGTTTGGAGTCGTCAGCAGTCTGGGCGGGGGTGCAAAGTGACTTGAGCTGGAGGAGCTGCCACTTGGGTGTTTCTGACACCTTCATGCTGCTCTTGTTGGGCTGTCTGCGTGGGGGCGGTGGGAGGTGTTTTCCGTGGACTAGCTGATGGGACCCCATATTCAGCCACCCTGATCGCCTCCACCACAACCCTCTCTGTCTTCAGGTTTAGACTACGCTGGAAATTGCTGGTTTTGTTCTGCAATAGAGAAGCACAGAAATACCGTGCCACCATTAAACACTACGAAAGAGACGGATCTCAAACATCTGCCCTCTGTGTGGGTGAAAACAATATTTCCTGTTTTCATCTGGCTGTTTCAGTATGAAGAAGTTATTTTATGCTCATGACTGGTGTATGTTACTTGATCAAGACATAAACACTTGGTGGTTATGAGCAAAATGAGACATCAAACTTGACTGTAACTCCTCCTTGTATTGCCACATAATGATGATTTTGAAGTCAATTCTACCTAATAGATAAATATCAATCATTATCTGCTGTTTACTCATTATGAGGCTTCTAACATGCATTTATTTAATTACTGATCTTATATTAGACCAGACTTCTGATAAACCACATTCTATCAATGAATTTGTTTTGAGGTGGTCCTAAACCTTCTGTGTCATAAATCTTTAAGATATTTCAGTTATAAATAGCCATGGTTATCCTGTAAAAGACAGGTGTGCAACCTTCCTATTAGAAATCAATAAAAAGACTTAGAGAGGCAGATAGATGGACATTTTGTGTAATTTCTCTATAAGTGCTTATTCCTCTTAAAATCAAATGTAGTCCTCCTCTTATTGCGTGCGGGGCACTGTAGTCTAAATCATCCATGGACCTGAAGAAATCAAGGCTCTTGGCGCTGAGTTTGCCTTGTTCCAGTGTTAATAGTGTTGAGAGGTCCAGGATTTCCTGTTGTAGGTTCATCTGGCCTGAGTTGGAAGAGTCGATGTTGAGCTCAAGCGGTAGGGTAACAACCCTCGGGCGGGAGGAAAATGCATCTTCTGAGAGATCCTGTATGAGTTAAACAGGGTGTCACATTGATGTTTTTATAAGATGACTGTGTTTACAGAACATCAAAAGCTAATCCATGATAGAACTTTGAGACATACAGTACATTATATGTTTTGTCAATATCCTCAGAACAAGTCCACAGTGTCTATGAAAACCAAGTCGTTCTAGCTTCAGTGAATGACAGCATTTTGTCAACTTCTGCCTTTACTAAACATGTCCACTTGGGGGCAGTGTTATCTCATGAGTAAAAAAAGACTGAATCTGTGGAAATTCCTTTTCAATAGAATATCAACTTCTTCTTAATAAAATGAATCAGTCAGATAGTAAAGTTTGCCAATCTTAACATACATGACATACATACTTTAAACAAGATATGAAAATGGCTACAGTGAGGACAGAGTCATATAGAAATAGAACACTTACTTGCTCGCATTGTCCAGCTCATCATCATGTGAGCCCGTAGCCAGATCTCGGGAGCCCATGCTCATGGGAGACTTGCCTGAAGTTGTGCTGCTGTTAATGAGAATAACACAGCAAGTGGATATGGTTAGACAAAAAGAAGAATAACATGATAAAACAATAAAAAGTGGACCCAGGGAGTCTCAACAAGATACAAGAGTTCTTGTTAAACATCGAGGTCTAGACAGAATATGTTGTTCTGCTGAGGTACATTTTCATAAAATACAACAGGACTCAACAACAACAAAAAAAAGATGCAGGTCTGTGTTTGGTGGGTCCCCCATAGACAAGACACTAGCTTACTAATGAGCCTGGACCCTAAGGGCTGAGACTAAATTTGTCAGAATTTGGTCTAGGGATAAAAATCTTTAATATCCCTGCAAAGTGTTTTTGTCGCTAGCATTATATATGACTGACTGCTTACATGCTGTGAGTTAAAAGATGAGGTAGCTGTGTAAATCGTTTGTATTACGACACTATTCTGCATGTGATTGTATTTTATTGTCACTGCTGTGTGTTGAATGATCAGTGTGTGCAGCTGTCTGACAGAAATTTTAATAAGCCACCTGTGTACCATGTTTGTGGGCGGGTTAAAGAAGAGACAGAAGCTTTACAGAGCGAGGCAGGACTCTCCCCATGGGAGCTCAAATCTGCCCCAGACCACCCATGCTGTACCTTCCACTACAGCGCACATGTTCCTCCCTCTTTCTTGGCATTGCATGTTTGCTTATGTTAATACTATCTTTCATTTCTAATGTACATACTTTGCCTTTTGCCCATTTACCTTCTTATATATTGTTTCTCACCTCCTATGTCCATTTTTGGGAATATTTTAAATCATCCTTCCGTCTCTGAGTATTTTTTGCACACAGGGACCCAGGTACAGTTAACATGCTAACTGCAAAGCGATCTGTGTGTGTAGTAGCCAATAATGCACATTAGTGTGAAGACTGCAGTGTTTTCCTTCTATTGTTTTCCGTGTTCATTTGCTTAACTCCCTCTTTTTCTCTGTGTGTTTCTCTATGTAAACTCACATTAGCCACAATATCAAAGCCCAAACACTGAAAGGGTTTCTTTTCCTAACTAAGTGGCGGAGCACAGGGGTGTCATTTAAGAAGTGAGGACAGCAGTGTTCTTTTCGCATTGTGGTTTTAATAGCCAGGAAAATCAGAGACACAAGGTGAGGAACAGTAAGAAAACATTCCTGATGAAAACAAAGCAAGCTGAACTGAGCAAAAGAATGAAGGAGGTAAGGAATGAAAAAGGAGGAAGGAAGGAAATGTAGAAAGTGAGAAAAAGATTACTCCATTTTCAAAATGATGGGAATGGTGGGGGGTGGGTGGGGTCAGTATTGGAACCCGTGAACAAAGCGGTCAGCGATTAGCCGGCGCAGTGCCAGCGGGCGAGGTATAGCGATAATGGCGGCTGGCCTCATTTGGGGCCTGTGTTACGGCCGGGGAAGAGACACACGCACACACTCACACTGACACTCTCTCATATACACACCCAAACCCATCGCACCCTGTTACAAAAAACACAAAGAGTTAAAGTGCCATTCTCCGCAAAAGTCAGCGGAGGAGATGTGCGTGGCCATGGCCTCTCAGCCATCGGGCTAAACACGAACACGGCAGCGGTGGCACACTGCTGATTATTAGCTGCTCCTTCCGTGGTAGCTTGGAGCTATAATGAAAAAGAGATTTCAGAGGGCTCAGGCCTGGGATCCCTAAACAACCCTTTAATGATTCCTGTGTCAGGGGCAGTAAATCTGGGCGGGCGGCGGTGCCAGCCAATACCAGCGGGCGGTGAGAGATGCACCTGTAGAACGCGGGAGGGTGGGCTTTGGGACGAAATACTAGGCTTCTGGCACTGTATGTTTATGGTCGCGTGCAGTTATTTAGTCTGTTCATATGTGCAACAGGGCTGTGTTTAGAGCGGGGCCTCTCTCGTTTAGGTGTTTATTAAGCAAGGTGAACCCAAACACAACCAGACACAGGTCATGACGCTCTGATCTCGGTTACAGCTTTGGTACCGTCTACGTGAAAAAGTTCCATAGGGAGCATCGTGGATGGTACCTCACTTCACTGACTTTATCAATTTGTCATTCCTCTCTTCACTGTGACCCTTTGGTGCAGCAGTTAGATTAAGCTATTTACAACAACGAGCATTTTACGATAAGCATGGAAATTTGGCACAGGGTTGGTTTATATCCTCTCTTTTCAAAATGGCCAACATATTGCTTCATTTTACCCGGTAATGTGAGACACAAAGTATGTTTTAAGTCAGTTACTAGAACATAATATTACTGCTCCGACAGGCACAATATTGAAACCAACAACAGCAGTTAAATCCCTGAGATCTAAAATTAGATGTACTGTTAATGTAAAAAACATAGCAAAACACAGACTCTTCAAATTTGAACATTCACAATGAGATATTCTCCAACCAGTGCAAACAGGATCTGTGTTAAAGCTGTGACTCTGCCACCATCCCGTACCTCCCAGGCCTGACAGGACAGTGGAAGGCACGAAAAAAGCAGAACAACAGATTATCGCCTGCTCCTTGTTGGCCTCTGCGCTGGCCATTAATGGGAAGCTGAAAATTGAAAATGAAAGCGGTTCTGCCTTCCATGCCTTCCGTCTCCTGTTTCTCTCCCTCCATCCTCCGCTGTCAGTGACAGATGTCATTGTTCTGTCTGTCTGGCTCAAGCACCTTCCTCTCACTGCAAGTGAGGCTGCACAAACGCAGAAGGCGAGAAACGAGGTTTGGGGGTGGGTGAATGGAGAACACAGTGGAGGCAGGGTCATGAAAATAATAAAAATAGTCCCAGAGGTATTTGAGTAAATTAAGCTTGATCCAGTGTTTTGGAAGGGTGTAGAAGCCTCTTGTGTTTCTTAAATCAAAGGTAAAAAGTGAACTCCTTTTTATGAGGAGACATTATTATTATTTTTAGGTTATTTTACATGATTATATTACTTTTGATCTGTGTCCTTGAGTATCAGCAGCTAAAGAGATAAAAGAATCCTCCTCAGTTTAGGCTTCAGACATAAAAGACACACATACTCTCCTATATCTCTCATACAGATTGATCTCTCTCCAGTTGTGGATTACATGAGTAAATGAGGGGCAGAGTTTGTAAACGTGACTAATTTGTCGCTGGTAACGCCTTTATACCTAGACACTCCTAATGCAATAAGCAAGGTATAGAGATATATCTAAGGGGCCTTGAAAAAAAGTCTTCAGATTCGATATAACAAATTACATTTAATTTCTGGCGGTTATGAGGGAAAATAGTCATCATCATCCATTTTAGTAGCTGCATTTGGAGAAATAGCTCCCTCCTATTCCTTCCTTCCCTACTGGCAGTTGTCTTGGAACAACTATGCCTCTCTGTGACAGAGATAGCAGCTGTGGACTTTAATGAGTCTTACATTATACATTTCATATGGTATTTCTAGGTAGCACTAATTCACAGCTTGGCGGTGTGTGTAAAGAGATGCCAGTAGGTAAACAAACCTTGGGGAGGCAGAGCCTTTGCAGAAGTATAGCCAGAATCTGTCTGCCTGTTTAGAGCCGCTCACTCGAAAAAAAGAAAAAAAAGGAGGGGAAATGGCGTTTGATAAGATCCACTGCTTTTCTGTCAACTGGCTGTTACTGAAAGCCCACTTCCTTTTTCATAAAACACGAGCCATATAAAAGGAGAATGTGCATTGTAATGCTCATTCTGTTAGACTAAACTAAACTCATCAGTAAAATCACCAGGTGTCTTTCTGTGAATGGAGTGCGGTGCAGTACTTTGAAGGTGCCAGGAGATGGCACTTTGGTTTCAGCGAGAGGCAGCTCGGTCTTTCTGAGTGGGGAGAAAACTGAAAGGCACAGTGGAGACTACAAACGCATACAAATAACCATGTAAACACACACACACACACACACACATAACTTCTGGGACAGAGACACTGTGCTTAAAGTTCACTCACGATGCATCCTAACTATTCATCTAAAATATTTATCCACAATATTAAACTTACAATGAATATTATGAGTGTATTTGAACTATTTTCCATTTAGACTCACATCAAAAACTGCATTATTATGCATTATAAAATCATACATTGTATGCTCTAAAGTAAGCAATATCGTGAGGAAGCCGTTTTATTAGCTATTCCATTTACTCAGAAATTGCTTTGCATGTTGTCCATATTATAGCATTTTCAATCATGTATGATTGTAATACACACTTATATCCTTGGTTACTGTGGGCAATACTTCAAGTGTTACTTTATTAAAAATACATATTAGTATAAGCGTGTTTGAACGAGAGACAAATGATAGTTGTTCATGCTGAAATCATCCAACACACACATCTCCCTGGGCTAACAGACGCCCACAAGCCATGTACAGTGTACATATGTGTCCTATTATGAACACATGAGCTGTCTCCCACTGATGGAGCACACAGATACTCACCCATGCATACACAAACACACACAAACACACTGCATGTACACTGTGACTTTGTTCCTCTGTTTACATCATGTTAGCTCTTTCCCCTCACAGACTGTGGTGTTTTTCAGGGGCTAGCATCTCCTGCCTCACCAGGTGAAGAGTCCAGAGCCTGGGGCTGAAACTTGACCACCAGCCACCTGCTACAGCTGTCCTTGTCCATAACACTGTCCCAACCTCTAGTCCTCTGCTCTTAACATTCTGTCATTCTCACTTGCCTCAACCTGGGGCAAACTTCTTCGTCATGCTGCAGATTTGTGGCATGTACCGCGGGCTTAGCACGAAATACATGCTCCTGTACAAAGGGCTGGGGTACACACTTTCTGTTGCAGATGCTTGCAGCACAATACCACATAAAACATACACACACACACACACAACAAATATACAAAATCATACATAAAGAATCTCAAAACAGACGCAGCACTCACACTCAAAAAACCATACAGAGCCAGAACAATAGCTGTTGTTTGTTAATATCGAACAAAGAGTCAGCAGTCAATTCAGTCTTGTTTTTGTCAAGCGAAAAGTTACTCCTACATTCTTAATCAACAAGCTCACCAAACACTACAAATCACCCACATTGCGGATCTGGCTGAAATATCGCATATGACAGCAACACTTTCACTTTGGTACATGTTGTGATCAAATAGAATATAATTCATAACTCTGATTATTTTACTATGATTAATTAAAGAACTTCTGGGATCATTCATTTCATTTCAGGACAGACTTAAGAATTAGCTAAAAAATGATGATACTAAAAATGTATCCAGATTTTTCTTTCATGCAGGAAGTGTGGAATGTCTTTAATCAGATCACATTTTTGGAGCCTCTGTTGACAACATGCTTCTGAAATGATCTAGCAGGTGAAGGAGCATTTGTTTGTCACTTGGTCAAGGTATGAAGATGCAGAGAGGACACAGGGAGGACGTTAACAAAGGGACAAAGCAAAAGCACAATGTCAATATGTCACTTGGTGTTTTTTTTTTTTTTTTTTTTTTTACTGTTGAAGAAACAAGGTGTAATTTCTGAGAAAGTAAGATGAATTGTTATTTTTATTTTAGGGAAATTATGTTCTTAAACGAAAAATAAAAGCAATTAATTTCCTGAGACATATTAAGATTTGGGTTTAAATGGAGCTGAACAGGACCCTGGTTTGTTGTCTACAGAGAGACTGAAATAATGCTAGACTGAAGAGACAGAAATAAGGAGTGAGCCAAGCAATAAAAGGTCTGTGTGGGCACCACCGAAGAAGAAAGAAGCTACGAGGATAACTGAATTTTTTGTTTTTTTCATGTTACTTAACCTTTATTTAACCAAGTTAGTCACTGAGAATCAATTTCTGGTACGAGACACCTGGTCAAGACAGTTGTGGGCGAACAACAGTATCAAGATTTCATGGGAAAAAACAGAAAGGTGAGAGAAGGGAAGATAAGAGAACAGGAACAATAGCTGTGTTTTTTTGACTGTAACTGAAATATATAAATATGGTATTATATAAGCAGTCAGGTAAAGTAAATAAATGGCTGGCATTAAGTGTAGCAACTCCGGGAAAAAGATCCTTAAAGGTCTTTTATTTCATTACGTGCGCCTTGTTTTCAGTGGTATTTCATAAACAAAAAACATTCCTCTGAACCGGTACTTTTTTCAGATGATGCGTTTTCCACGTCCATTTGAGTTCTAACTAATGTGCTTTAATTTGCGCAATAAAGACGAAAATAGCTATATGAGAAACAACAAAACACAAGCATTTACAATTTCAGTACAAATTTCTAACAAATGGTTTGAAGGTTTCAATCTTTTCAGGGGTTGCTGCACATTGACAGGCCATAAATTATCAAGACTTTCTTGGCTTCTCCATTTTCAGACTTGGTTTCAGTTGACAGAAAAAGAATCTGGGATCGCCAGACTTTACTAAACACACAAAACAGGAGGGTTGCAAAGGGTTTTGATGCGTATGGGTTATACTGAATTACCCCAACCTGGATTATGAATTAGAAGCAGTTAAGAAGGCAATGTGAAAGGGCAAGAATAGGAAGAGTGTTTTGTATGGCTAAAGAGAAACTGATGGACTATATATATATAAACACAAACACACACAAAACCAGTGCTGTGGGACATGCTATCCTGTGTCCTGTATGTCCCTCCTCCAGTGGTCCCCAGGGACCCGTTACTGTGGCAATGAACAGGCCTCAGTGGCATGGACAGGGGTGTGTATATGCTGAATACAGTGCAAGTGTGTTTTGTGGGTGTGTGCGCACATCAATTGCATGTTAACTTTTAATCTCTGTGTGTGTGTGTGTGTTGGCCCATTTTTGTGTGTGCACTAGCTTCAGGGGGAGGGAGGGTGTCCGAGGAGGCCTTTAGAAAAAGCTCTAATTGCCGTTCCTCTCCTCTCCCCGGCCGTCACACCTTCCTTTGCGCTAAGACTTTCCAGCCTCATCACACACACAGGAAACACAACGCTAATTAGAGACAGCACAACCTCTCCTAATCACACTCTTACATGACTGTGACCAAAATGTCAGTGTGTGCATGCAGGCATTTTTTTTGTGTGTGTGTGTGTGTGTGTGTGTGTGTGTGTGTGTGTGTGTGTGTTCCTTATCTCTATTTTTTTAGACAGAATTGGGAGTCCATTTGCCATTTATTCATTCAGCAATAAGAGGTAAAAAAGCTCCAGCTGGGATTACAGAGGTATAGATATGCAGCAGGAGATATAACTAGTATCCCTGAGGCTGTATGCATGTGTTTTGTACTGTACAGTGTGCAGTTTTAATTTCATAAAACCAGACTTCCAACACCAAGAAATATAAGTGAACATATTCATTTACACTACAGTACAGTGTCTCGTAATTTTCTAATGCTCTTAAGTCTCCTGATGAATTTATTGATGAATGTGTATTTTGTGAGCGTGCATGTACTTGCTCAGCTCTGCACACAACAAAGAAAAAAAAAAGTGCTATCCACTTATGGTGCACAAGCAAATTCTTCAGAGGAAATGCTGACCAGCAGATGAGTTGCTTCTACTGTCCGTGCTGTTCAGAGAAAAATACTGAATGTACAACATGAGCGTGTTGAAAGAAAAAAAAATGCTTATCATTACATTTGGCACCCTGACAAACTACTGTACTTCCAAGAGTTGTTACAAGAGAAATAGAGAGTGGGGGGTGGAGGGAGGAGAGAAAGAGGAGAGGGATGGAGATAAAAGGGGGGGGGGGCAATGAGAGAAAGAGTACAGATGTGGAAGACTGCATCCATGTTGGTCAAGTGAAAACTGAGCTCTGGCGTGATAAGTCAGTGTAAATGTAGTTAACTCATTTACTGATGTGTGTGTGTGTGTGTATCATACTCGTCTCATCTTCTGCAGTCTCCTTGGAGACAGGCTCTTGGTGCTGGTGGGAGACCCTGCACAGACCGTCATCCCTTCTTCTTCTTCTTCCTGAGAGAGAGAGCGAGAGATGAAGAATATAAATCTTAGATGATCTGTTTTAAAAACTACACTCGGTCAGTTTGGAGAATAATGCTCATTAAAGTGAATAAACCAGACCATAAGACATTAAATGCATTTTTCCCTTAGAGAAATCAATCAATTTAAAGTGACAAGTATTATGTATCTAAAGCCTGATGCAGCATATACCTCTGTGTCATGGACCCAAAGTGTTGGGAATGAAACACACTGTTGTATTTGGTGATATATTCCTTTATTATAACGAACACAGGTGCTGTGGTTTATCTTTTCTCATCTGCTACTGAAATAAGTCCCAAAAGAGATTTACAATTTACTTCCATTTGAGTGACATTTGCTTGAAATTACATATATATAAGTATATATTTGTGACCTGTTTTTAAAGATTTACATCTTCAGCAGGAACTAATGGGCTTGGGTCTGACAGCCACAGACATGGCAGTGAAGATAGAAAGTACTGAGAGGATTGATAAGATGTATAGCATATCACCAGCTTTACACTTGAAAATGACAATAATAATGAAGGTAACCACTTCTGATCAGTTTAATTTCAATATGTTTGTGTCTGAGATCTTTGTGTAGACATCTGTAGCTGGAGGTAACATGCTGTAAATGTTCTGCAGATTAATTGTGATCCTAAGAAACTTGAATTCATTTGTCTTCTGACTGCACAGGAAATCTGACTTCAAAATCAAACAGATTTCAACACCTCTGTTTGCCTCTAGTGTGTGTGCGTGTGTGTGTGTGTTTGTGTGCGCATGCACAGCACCGAACACCGTGTGCTCCTCTTGTTCATCATCAGTGCCCTCTCTCCTCAGTTTCCCACTGACAGATCAAACTGCTATTGCCTTATCAAATCCATCAGGCTTATGGAAACATACACCTCGTTACATTAGCTTTGAGGAAATCACAGGCTCACTGATGAAATATGCAGACAATAAAAGAGAAAGAGGGGCTGGGGCTCGGATGACATGACAGGCCATAGCCAGAGGGGCGCTGGTTAAAAATGTACAGTCTGAACAAAGCGCTAAGCAGGCTTCAACAGTCATTAAAGGCCCCTGCGTCAGAATCACACACTCCATGTAAAGCAGCCTTCCTGTCTGCTTCTATGAGGGGG
>BRZM01002913.1:0-15956 GCA_033238685.1 Lates japonicus | reverse complement strand
ATAGGAACTCGTACACACACATTTGTGTATGTGCACACATATCCCTGTGTGCACACATATACTAAGCTCCATACATAACAATCAGAGCCCTGTACTTTATATTTGGGTTTGTTTTAATGAACATTATTGTCATTGCTTTGTCATTTAGCTGTGGTAAGGTAGTTATCATTGTCGTGTGTTTACATGTATAGAGAGATAATATCACAACATTGTTTTGTAATAATGCCAATTACTAAAAATCCAGCCTGGGAACATAACCCTACTCAACTGCATGTAATGTGATTCACTCAAACCAATTACCAGAAAACAATGTCAGTATCGATATTAAAATTCTCACTTACAGAATACAGAATACACACTTTACAGTGTCTGTGCATGGCAACTTGAGGCATGGTTAGACATACAGCAATACTGCTCCAGCCTCCACACCTTTATTTTCCACCTGGCTACATAGAGGTACTACTTGCTGCATTAACACTGAACATCAGCAGTGAACGTAAATCCCACGGAACAGACTTTTTTGATGTGATTTTACCACTATTTCCCACAAAATCACCTTATAAACATGAGATCGGTCAAGTGACCAACTATTAGGGTGCTTTCACATCAAGGACATACTCATACTCGAGCACGGCATGAGGCAATCGTACCTAATATGAAAACGTCTTCAGAATGAATATGGACGACTCAGTAGTGTAAATGTTTTTTAGATAACAGAGATTATAACTCAAAAGTTGGCTGAGAGTGTGGGTGGGTGTCATCGATACCCATAATAACACTGTGGGAATAGTAGCAGCGCTACAAACATTTTACTGGAGCTGTATTTGAATGCTAACAAATTAAACATAGTTTAACTTTATTAAATCACTTAGGGTTCAAGTCCTTTTAGTAAGTGCTGTTTGTATATACAAAATTTTCTCTATAGCAGTTTTGTAATATATATGTATGTAATAACATTTCAGCTGTTCAGAAGTTAGTCAGCCACTAAGTAGCTTGCACACCATTTAATTTATTAAGCTGACTGATATTCAACAACTTAAAACAAGCGGGAAGATTTGCAACTCTTGAGCAAGTTAGAGTCAACTCACCATTGGTAATGAAGACTGTTTTTTAATGATCTTACCCTGAAGCCTCCTCTCCTCTCCCTCCCTCAGAGCTTTTTACCAACACGACATCTGCAGTTTGCTTCCAGTTTTGATGTCATGATGGTAATTAACTGGCAAAATGTAAGCTACAGCATGTCATGATATGGCCACATCGCTATTCCCAAACAACCTGCAAACATATGGCACCAAATGTTACATTTCCCTAATAGCCCCTGAGAGTAGCAGCGCTGCCATTAAAAGGAAGAGGGAAGGTTGCATTGAGACGATGGCAATAGCAAATGCTCAACAGTCGAGCTGAGAGCTGTCAGTTCATTATGCCAACATTATGAGCTTGTGGGGTTCTGCAGCACTTTGAGCTGTTCAGCTTTCACAAATTGAAGATGAGCAAAGAACTAAAGTCACACAACACTGTATAATTAATTATAATCTTTTTCACTGGCAGCATAAGAGTCTACTTGGGTGTACTGGAGCACTGCCTTGCTCAAGGACATGGCAGCAGTGTGTGGCATCTGCTATTGGCTTACCTAGAGCATGCTGAGAGATTTCTTTGTGTGTTGATGAGGTGTACTGACCTGCTGTTTTGGTTAATTATAGACGAATGAAACTTGATAATTTACTGAGTATATACACTATGTTTCATATTCAGGGTGACAAACTCAGTCACTCGCGTTCAAGTTAAGTGCAAGTATTTCATCTGCCTATTCTAATTTTATCTTTTGAGAAATTGTGACAATATGATGTATAAATTACTATTTCTGGATGCTAACACTTTATTTCACAATATTTTGTCCTTTTTTTCAAACTGTACCTTCAAATAAGGGAAATTATTTTACACAGGTGACAAATATTAACATTTGTTTCAACAGAAAGAGACACTACAAAGGTAAATGACTTGTTAAGATGGATATTATTGGAAATCAGTTGAAAAGTCTGCACGCTTAACAGATCAAACTGTTCTGCCATCAGGTCAGACCTGTCACGTCTCCAAATAGAGTGACCAGACGCATGATCCTCTCTGCCGCTTACATCTTTCATCGGTTCACCA
Source organism: Lates japonicus (assembly GCA_033238685.1). Classification (NCBI taxonomy): domain Eukaryota; kingdom Metazoa; phylum Chordata; class Actinopteri; family Centropomidae; genus Lates; species Lates japonicus. The sequence goes on along the minus strand of BRZM01002913.1, from coordinate 13,805 downwards.
GGACTTTGATTGCCAACATTGAGCAGCCAAGCGGCTAACGCCATTTCCACCTCTTTATGTGCTCCGCTGCTCTCCTCGTCGCTGCTCTCGCCGAGCCATATGGCTTACGGACACGCTCCCCATTTTTCAGATAACTTCTCAAGCGAGAGGACAGGACATGAGCACCAGAAAGATGTACACCCACCCCGCTCTCACCCACCCACCCCCATTACCACTGTGCATGGTTTGGGGATTGGAGCAGTCGTCATTAGCTGGTCAGGGTTCTTTTGGGCTGATTTTTAAAGTGAAATTGAGGTTGAAAGCAAAACTAATGCAATCTGATTAGCTTTTAATCACTCAAATAGCTTTTATAATAACATAAAAGCTTTTACTCTATTACGGTCAGAGTGATACAGTGTGGTGGTTCCCAACCTTTTTGTTTGGCGTACTCTTTCACTGACACCATGGTTTATTTCAACCATTTTCCATTACTTTTATCTTTTAACGGTTTCAGCTTCTCTGCTAGCTTGCAAGCTAACACCCTAACAACACAGTCACAGCTGACTAAATTTGAGGCTTTCCTTCTTTAGTTTAGCTAGCAGTGTATCACATTGTGCGCATTAAAAATTTTTGCATACTCAGAAGCTTGTATCACATTTTTTCGCTTTAAAATATCTGTTTCTGATTCAGCTTCTCAAAACCCCACATCAGTCAAACTTCCCTGCATTGTGACATTATGCCTGCTGTAGAGCACATTCACCAAAAAAAACAACCATAGCGAAGTCGTGAGCATCACCAATACTTAACATTATCAACGCTTCCCATGTTTCAGTTGCTTCATCCATTCTTTATGCCGCACATTCCTTAAATAGTTGCATCCTCCCCGATCCCTGAAAGGGCTCCGCCACTGAAAGAGTTAAAGATTCCTCTCCTGACGGCCCGATGTTGGCAATGCATGACAGCGCCAGTTGACAGCACCGGCTATGGATGACAGATGACAGTGGAGGAGGGAGCGGTTTGGTGTGTGTGTGCGTGTGTGCGTGTGTGGGGGGGTGATTATGAAGATAAGGTATCCATGGGAGATCTCTGAACACACACACACACACTCAAACCATCACATCACCACAACCAACACATTAGCTCGTGCAAACCTCTCAAGCACATGCTGACATACCGGTGCATTCAGACCTATACACACACATACAAACACATGTCATGCATGCACAGTCACACACACACACATGCACACTTTCCTCCCAGGCATCATCCCATCTATTTGACACAGTAATTACAGCACACACTGATTCCAATGATGGATGAACTCCCTGTCTGGGATGAGCAGTCTCTCCTTCCTCCCACTCTTTCCTCTCTTCTCTTTCTCCCCTGTGTTCCCCTCTCTGTGTCTCACCACAACCCCCAGCAATGTTACATACAGAGCTTTAATACTCCTAATGTTGCTGTAGGAGGATGTGAAAGATGGTTCATGACAACAGATAACAGGATTTTTGTTCTTATGATGAGCTTAGTGATCTAAATCGGTGTGAAATTACCCATAAATTGACCTGCACTTTATAGTATCCTTTTGAGATATATATATATATATATATTACTGTATTATTTATAATATTATAGAGCTACTTGCACATAATGTTTTACTTATTTTAGAATGCCACCACTTTCAATGACAAGTCATTCTTATTTATATAGCCCAATATCACAAGTCTCATCTGTCATATTCATTCAGTGTAAATTTGTATAGCATGTGTGTACATATATATGTATCTCTGTTGCTATCTTGCTATCTCTCAGAATTTCTAGCATCTCACCTTGACAATTAATAAATATGTCAGTGAGAAGGATTAGAGTAGCTGCACATTATCCTCTTTCTCTTCTTTCTGCTCTCTCTCTCTCTCTCTCTCTCTCTCTCTCTCTCTGTTATTGTGTCTCGCCCCCTTTTAGTGTGAAAAACGAGAGAACTATAGAGTCGGTAAGGTATTCATGCCAGACTGGCATAGCAGCAGATGCTTGCTGGCATTTAATTGAGTTGTTAATGCAGCACACAAAAGCAGAGGCCCCGATTCAATTTGGCTCTTTTCGTCTCAACCGACTGCCCTTTGTGTTTCATTAAGGGGACACAGGAACACCTGGTGGGGGCCCGGGGAGCCATCGTCACCTTGCTCTCCCAGCAAGGTGATGGCCTTCAACTCTTGATGTGACAGTGACAAGTCCAGCTCTGAGCTACATCTAAAATCTTTTAATACTTTACAAGCTGGGCTGTATCTAGAGAGTCTTAAGTCTTTCTGAGGTCTCTGATAAAGACAGTTGTCACAATGCACCAACACTGAAAATAAAGCAAATTTTAAATGTGACAGACGACATAAAATTACTCAACTTTAGCAATCGACTTAATAAAGTTAATACATTTCCAGAAGCTTTTTATGACACCACTTCATGAATGTACAGAGAACATAAGAAAAGCTGAGAAAGTCCAGAACAATAACAGAAGAAACTGAAAGCTGTGTAAGTTTTGAGACAAGTCAGAAGCTACAGCTCGCTGTCTAAAATCTGAATATTGGCTGTTCTGGGGGAATAAACAAACTGCAAATTTGAAAGTCAAATTCATGCGAGTAACATAAAGAAAAAATTGGTTAATTCAGTCTGAATATACCTTAAGATCAAGCGGATACTGGGAATTTAATAAGTATTCTGGCAATTGTTAATTGTCACAAACTGATGACATGTATGTTAGAAGTTAGGATCTTATCAGTGGCATCTGAGATGTTATTCTGTAAGAAAGTGCAGTAAGAACATGCATGAGAAGAGAGAATTAAAAATAATTTGGAAGAGATCAGAATCAAAATGTATATTAAAATTTCTCTTTTTAAGTATGTCTACAATTTTAACCATTTCAGTTAACACACAGGTGAAACTGGTTTGTCTATCCTTACTATTCCTACATAGTCTTTATTTACCTGATCGTTGGGCTGTTACTGATTATCCCATTTTATTTTGTATTTTGTTGTTTTATGTCATTTTTTAGATCACATTTTAAAATTGTGTTCTCATTAACTATTGCAGAGATAAAGGTTATTATTGCTGTTGTTGAGTAGCAAGGATGTAGGGAGAGAGAAAGGAGAATGAGGAGTGCGAGGGGAGGGGTGGGATGGAGAAAAGGAAGGTTGTCGCCTCAGGCTTCAAGTGAAGTGATGCTGTAAGAAAGGTCTGTCCTGCCCATCCTCACCGCCTGGCCGGGAAACCAGCCACCCCTGACGCATCAAAACCTGTCAGAGGGAGAACAGAGACATGGAGAGGTCACGGCAAACGGGACGGGCGACCTTCTCAATGCCTGCTGATGTCTTTTTCATTAGTCGGCGAGGGGAAGGGTGAGGAAGGATGGGGGGGGGGGGCTGCCGATTCGGTCTACTGCCCAAGTGAATTGGCCTGAAATGCAAGGCAATCGAGGCTAATGTCATTGCCCACACAAATTAATGGAAGTGCCATAACGTTGTGAATGTTGCTATTAATATGGAGGAGGTTCTGTAAGGAATTATCTAATCTCCTCATGCATTTTATGATCTATGTAAATGTATGAGGAGGTTGTAACTAAAAGGATGATTAAACTGTCAAGTGTTGGATGTGAAATTAGCTTCAGTGCTGGAATTCTCAGTCTGACTATTGACTAGCACTATTTTTCAATTCAAGATTGTAGTTGCAGCATGGCACGGATGTTGTGTATACAGTGACTGTAGTTCATGCATCTATAGAATACTATTGTTTTTGTGCATTGTTTAAGAAAGACAAATGTCATTACATGTGTTTTTAACAGATCTAGTGGCCCAAGTGTGAGAAACTCAACCAACACATAAAATGAACATGCAAACAAGCTAATATAGCCTTTTATTTACTGACATCTGATTGATCTCAGATAAATCACCAATCGATAGCAGAATTTCAAGACTCATTAGCACTTCATACTCACATTAGGATTGTACAGTGTAGTTAATACTTTGCAGTATTTTTGCATTTGTGTATGTAATTCCTTGAGAACGTGGTGGAACAAGAGGTTTATATCCACAGGTAAAGGGACTGTGTGTAAGTTTTCTCTGCTGCTGAAAGTGGTTTGATGTCTGGTGCGGGTGGTGGTGATGGTTGCTTGCCAAGAACTTCAGCCATCATTGCATTTACATTACACAAGGTTAGAATACACCACATGAGCAATACTACTTCTTCAGGGCAGTCTGGATACTACAGTGAGTTGCTACGGCAGCTGAGGCTAACTGATGATAGCATGCTAACTTCAGTAGAAGAAAATAAGGGAAAGAACTACAAGCAAAATGTTGCTGCTCCCTTCCATTGCTGGAGACAGCTCCTGGCGAGAGAATGGATGAAGTTTGATATCAACTCGCAACATTTCCTCTAGACTGGTAAGTAAACAGCTGTTAATGCTAATTTTGGCTATGTACTGATAGCAAAACCATACTTACTCCTAAATACAGAATAATATCATTAATGGAGGAGATAACAACAATGCATGTTGATTAAATCTTATGTGTTTTATAGATATTATTGGTGGGGGTTTTTTTTCTAAATTTGCTGTGTAGTACACACAATGTGCTCCAGTGTTTTGTTATACCTTTTCCTTTTCGAAGTCTATACTTGACTTGCATTCATCCCAGAATGAAGCCAAATATCAACTACTGGTCATTCAGCTGAACCTAGGGGGAATAACTTGGCACTGGCTGCAGCCATAACTATTTAACTTTTCATATAGCCTCACATGAATCACAGCCACACAATGGTCTGCTGGCCCTTGTATAACTGAGACCTTTTCCGCCCGAGATATTGCAAGGGACTAGGGAAAGGCAGCGCTTCCAGAGAGGATGTGAACATGGGCCGTGGGCACATTGTTGGCCTTGAATCTCACCACGCTACAGTCTTCCAGGGCTTTTGGAGTAAAGGGGGGGCAGTAGTTGGTAGTCTACTCCTGCGGTTTCCTGTTCGCATGGCTTTTAGACCTACAAGACACCAGGGACTTGGCCACTGTGAAAGAATATTCACAGGAGGCAAGTAAATCCCTTTTTGACGTCAGCAATGTGTTGGGTTCGCGTGACGTGTGGAGAGCCGAGAAAGAGGCGAAAATGAATTGGCTGCTTTTCCGACAGTATGACTCAGCGCTGTCTGTTTACCTATGGAGAGTATGAGCCACTTGCTTCCTTCTGAAAGACTACAAGGCCAAATAAATTGTATGCTCCATCCTGCAGCAGCCACAGCAATAATAAAACTGATAACTTTCATTTTATTGGCCCAGAAGTGAAATGTAAATCACTTAGTAGCATTTATGGGTTTCATTTTTATTGACATGAAATCTTAACAACAGTATGCACATTAAATAAAGAAGAAACATGCAATCCTGGCACGGGAAGACTCAGTAGAGAGAGATTTCAACAATTGATGGCTATGACAGGCTCGAAATTTTCTTTCAAAGTAATGCATGGAGAAAAGTTTCTTCACAGACAGCAGACTTAACTGAAAATATCTTACAAAAATCAGTATTAATTACAGACTTTTCCCTTTCATATTTTACTCAAAAAGAGCTGCAATTTACCCTTTATGATTTCCAGACTCTCTCACTAATGTCAGCATTGCATAAATCTTGGAACAATTGTCATCACCTCAGGAAAGGAAAACATTTTCTTGCTCTGTATCCTTGTCATGTTTGCACATTGGCATGACCCCCTATTGTTGTATGGGGGCAGAATGAAGCTCTTTGATGCGCTAAGTGATTTACAGAGAAAGAGAACATAAACAAATGGTTCATTCAGGACTCTGGGCAGGAAGTGCCCTCCAACTTCAAACAGAAGCTCTGAAAAAAACAATAGCCCGAGGTCGATTTCTCTCCTGTCATTATTTTCTGTCACTGAGCCCAGTGGCACAAATGGCTATGCTTCTTTTTTCTGCCATGTCTGTCATTGCCTATTATAAGTTGTCATGGCTCACTTACAAAGAATTATTTGGCATCATCTCAGTTAAAAAATTAAGTCTCAGGACATTTGACATTTTTTGCATTGTCAATACACTGTGTGTGAACAGAGACAGTCATCTTCCCTTTCCAGGATGAATTTAAACCCCAAAACACAGTGTTTACACACTGGTGATGTTAGTGGGGTTCATTTAATCATGATCAAATCCTTACTGTAACATTTTCATGAACATGCGACAATGATATGAATGATTTCTGCTCTTGTTACACAGCCCTTTAGTGGTGGAGAAAGATTTTATGTTCCCATCAACGTTTGAAGTTTGTTTTCACCTTTAAAAAAATTTCAACACAAAAGCTGCACTGACCTGATTACATTTAAAATAAATCACAAAATTAAAACAAACTAAACTACATGTAAGTTATACCAGTAAATATATTACTCATGTTGTAACACCACACTCTGACTTTTTTTAGATGTCATGTTAGAAGTCATGATAGTTTAGATTTTATAATGCAGCTCTAGTACGTGATACTATGTCACATGAGCCATAGGCAACAGTTGTAGATAAAGGATGACATTATTTGTTTTGTAAATTTATGCTGTTTCATGTCTCTATTTTTACAAATACAAGCACGCTTAAACAGACACACACATATTTTTCTGATTTGAAAATTAACTGCCCACTCATTAATGCAATATTGAAGACACTGCTTTATTTATTCTACTTATGCATCTCCATGACACCCTTCACATCCCCCGGTGGAGACTAAAACTCATAAATCTTCATTAAACAGCATCATTAATGTCCGTTTGATCTGGAGTCGGTACCTCTCACACTGCCCTGTACCAGTGAGGATGCTTAGAGTAAAGGGTGGGGGGTTGGGTGGAATGGGGTGTGGGGGTGTGGGGGTTGCCCTTTAAATCAGCATCCTGTTGTGTTACAAAGTGAGAAATAATCATTCATTAACCCCTCCGACCCCCACAAAAGAGGGGGAGAAGGTTTAGATCAAGCCCCTCATTGTCTCCTCGTCCTCTCTGCAGCTGGGTCAAGCCAATTGACAATGCACATAATGATCTTAAATGGATTAACTGGCCAAACACGCCCCAGAGTTTCCTTTTCAATTATGAAGTGGATCAGTTTATAAAATGGAGCCCGGTGTGGATAGCAGAGACCAGAAGACCCCAGGGGATTACAGGGTGTGTGTGTGTGTGTGTGAGAGAGAGAGAGAGAGATGGAGAGAGCAATGTGGTTGCAGCCTTCAGGACAGGCAGAGACTCACTTGGAAAGGTGTTTTAATGGGAGAGGGTGGATGAGGGCTGAAAGGGAGGGTGAGCTGGTGTATGTGTCAGCATATGTGTGTGTGTGTGTGTGCGCCTGGGGGTCTCAGACATGTCATCTCTCAATAAGCTCCCTGAGGTACAGAGTTTATTGTCACAGTGAAGAACCTGACAGACAAGTTAATCAATCTGGCAATTTGGTGTTGCACGTCTCCCTTGTTGCCCCCCTCCTCCCTCCACACACACACTGAGGTAGTTGTGTTTGTATTGTAGTGGTTTAGCTTCAGTTGTTACACACAGCAGGTGGAAATTATCTTCTTGTTATCTCAGCCTTTTCTCACAAAATGAGTGAACTGAACACAATGAACATCTGCATGAAAAGTGAGAGAAATATGTCCCCACTCACTGGAAGGATTAACACAAGGAGCAGGAAGTGGTTTGACACTAAAATAGAGAGATGCGAGTAACAGTGTTACACTCGAGTTTTGTACATGAGCAGATTTTGTACTGCTTCCAAAAAAAACAACAACAACAAAACAACAACAACAACAACTCTGTCCTCTGTCCTCACACACAAAGAGCAACAGCAGTTGTTTGACAGTGGCTGAATGATTGGTCAGATGGGTTACAGCTAGGATTGTGCATCCATTTAGGTTCCTGTAAAGGTAACTATGTTCCAACTTGGGTGTAGAAAAACAATAAGAAATTCTGTAATGCTTCAAAGTAATTTAAACAACTATACTGTTTTTCTTTTTTCCTCATCAAGTCAAGACCAAAAACTATGGCTAATTAATTCTTAGCTGATATCTAATTAAACATAAAACAGATTTGTTCTATCTTTAAAAAATTAAGTTTTTAAAAATAACATTTGAAACCTTAGTATAACAGCAAAACTATTTCCTGGTGTTTGATTTAAAAAGTGGACATTAGGTGCAAAATTAGCTAATTTTTTTTCCCATTTTTCTCTTCACTTTCTATAACCTGAGGAGTTTGTGAGCGGTGTAAATATTTAACTAGTGGTATTTTCTTGCAGCAGAAAGCATGACAGCATTAAGATATGTGGGGGGAAAAATCAGGTCACTTTTTTAGTAAATCTAATTATTAGTAAAGCAATGAGCTTTACCAATAATCAGTAATGATAAAGCATGTTTAGAGTTTTTACATTTGTCATAATTCTCCTAACCATTGCTATTTTGTCTGCTTGTGATACTGGCTTTGGAAAGGGACTTTATATCTGAGCATACCTTAGCTGAAGAAGTAATCAACAAATTATTGATCAATACTGTTCTCAAGCTCCTGTGGATAAATAGTGGTGACCATATTGCTGTCTTACATTCTAAACTGCTCAAAAAATGATGTTGACAATAAGCCCAGTTCAGCTACAGAAGTTAAACAAGTTTGTTCTTAAGCCATAAAATACAAAAAGTAACACTGAACTATGTTTAGTGTTTTTGTACTTCATATGTAATATTATTATTTCATTAATAATGTCATGGTTGTTGTTATACTAAAACATTTGTGTCGTCTGATTTGGGTCCAGTGCTTTGGCTCCATAAAAGTCAGAAATTCCCTAACGTACCTTTGATGTTTGCTACCATTACACAGTGCTTGGGCCCTTTCTGGTTCTTAAACACATCTTTCCGTGTGCTTTCATGAGCGTGTGTGTGTGTGTGTGCGTGTGCAAGGCTTGTCTGCACGCCTCCTTTGCTGCACGTTCAAGTGTTACATGATCTAAGTGGGTTTTGAAGCGCAGCACAGAGTTGACCGCAGCACTGTGCTGTGTTGTGACAGCTTTGATTAATTTGATAATGATGACCTATTGTGGCATTTTATGCTAAGGTAAGCACAGCTGTCTGCCCGGGTCAAGAGGAGTAGGAGGAGGTCGCAGTATAAGAGAGTTAACTTTGTTAATGGAGACACGACCGAAGGGGAGACTCAGACCAAGGACAGGGATCAATGAAAGAGTCTTTTAATGAAATGGACAGTAACCTTGAAGGGGACGTAGGTCGTCGCACTGGCTGTATCAATGACTCTTTCTGTCACTTTCTTTCTTTCTTTGTTTTTCCTTCTTTGTTCATCTTTTTTTCTTTCTCTCTCTCTTTCTTGAGCTGTGTTTTTGTATGTGCTCACGCTCACAAGCTTTATGGATTTTGTAGCATCTATTTGTATGTTTATCTTTATCCCTTTTAGAAACTTTTCCTCTGTTATTTTATGTCAGACATTTCATTAGGAAAAATACCAAGGCTGCTTCAACTCAAAACTTTGCATTTTCTCTCTTGTCCTCACTCCTGTTGCTCTCTGTTGCACATTTCTTCATAGATACAATCCTTGAGCCTGAGTGGAAAGCTGCTATTTCCCGTCGAGCCTTGGCCCGAGCTGTGAGAGTTTTACTCTTCCTCACTTTCTTAACTGGGAGGAGACGAGACACCCGATAGCCATCCGGGCCGGACAGTGAGTCATCCTTTTCCAGCGTCGACTGGAACTTGAACCTTTAATCCCGAGGATCTCAGAATCCGGAGAGTTGCAGATTCCTTATCATTTACATTAATCTCAGGAATTTGCACCATGCCATGAAGACACAGGGTCCACTTACTTAACTGACACAATATAGGGCAACAGCTATGATGATACTTGACTGGTTTTAGCCACACAACCATATCATGCACTTGGTTGTAAATAATAATGTAATAAGATTGGCAGGGGACGCAGATGTTTAGCGTCAGCCACTGTGTGATTTAATCTGTACATACAGTATAATGAGCATTGTATGAGATGGATTTGAGTTTTTCTTAATTTAGAGACACATATATCAACCATATTAAGTTTTTTAGTTTTAGTTCTAGTTATTTTGTTTTTTTCTCTTAAAAGTAATGTTACGATAAAACTCATATCAATGAATTATATACGTTTGTGGACAATCAAGAACAAGAGGAAGAAGAGATCTACCAAATCCTACCTTGATTCAAATGACTCAGCTTCTCGGTGTCGAAGTTTTTATTACTACCTCAGCAATAAAGATCTGCGGCTCTCACCTTCAGCTAAAAGTTCAACCTCGTCTCTTGCCAAGTCCTTTGAAGTGATCCTTTCAGAAAGAAAAACTCCAACACTTGTCCATAAACCATGCCAGGCGTTGTACCAATGCCCATATGTGAAATTAATACCTATTTCAAAACTGACCCGCCCAAACTACCACCATTTTTATGTTACATACTGTAATCTGCCTCCTGAACTCTATAAGGCTTGTCGTGAGAGAAATTGGCTATCAGGAAGACAAATTGTAAATAAATCTTTTGCCTGCATTTGTGGAAAAATCTGGATGAAAACGATGGTGAAGGAAATCCAATCCGTTCTTTGGAAACGCTGCATCAAGGTAATTCAAGACAACACAGCAGCTGTAAGGATGACATAGATCGTTTCAAAATACCTCCTTTTCCACTTCTTGATATCGGGCCGCTGTGGCTGCTGCAGATTTCTTTACCAGGAAACCAAAGAAAGCGGCGGCTTCTCTGCTATAGCTCTGTTCATTTGATCACAACCATATTGAGTAGAGCAGAAGTAATTTGTTGGATTTATCTCTGACTTACTGTGCCACTTTAGACTTCAACGTCTGGCACACATCACTTTGTAACATGGATCATTGTGACAGTCACAAAACCAAGTGTATGAATGAGCACAAGGTGGATTATGGCAGCAAGAGAAATCCATGTATATTTTTATAAAGTAATTCAGAGTAGGGTTTTTATCTTGCATCCAAAAGTCGTTCCTGTTTTAAAATGCCGTTCAAACATGCACCACAGCTAATCTGACAGTGTTAATTGCTGTATCACAAGCACACACCCACAGACTGTTTTATGACCTGATTACATGTTCCTCTCTGTGACACAACACGGGAATGTTAATTCAGCCTCAGTTTGTCAAGGGAAGAGGGTGGTTGGGAGGTTAAGGCTTCCCAGAATAGTGGAGCTTTGTAAACGGCATGCACCAGCTCTGGAGCGTGGTGAGTATTTGCTAATGGCGAGGATGATCCCTCCCTCCCAGTAGGTATCGCCTGCCGCTACGGACAACAGGGTTAAACATAGACACTTGTTCGGTCAGAAATGTTCTGTTGTTGTTTCAGGCACACACATACAGCTGTCTTAGTATTACTGTCATTACTCATTAGGGAGAAGTTAGAGTGGCATGATTTATCAGAGTCTGATAATAGAAAACATAAAATGAAAAATAAAAAGTGTCATAATGGTTATAACGATGCAAGCCTTGTTTGCATTATTGTTTATATTAGCAGTAGCACTAATATTAATAGTAGTGTTATTAGTATTTTTGGTAGTATTGTCCGAACTGTCCTTGAAGAAAGGTTCAAGAGAGTGAGAGTTTAGGCCTTACTTCTGTTTGAAGGTCATTCCCTGTTTGGTGTTTTTGAATGTAAAATGTGTGTTGACTGACAGGTTCAGGGAGTCAAGATGCTCCACAGGATGATTTAGAAAGTCTTTTATGCCCATAGATGTGAAACTTTTAAGTAATGTATGATAGATAATAATCTATATATCAAGTATTAGTAATTAAAAACTAGTTTTGGTACTTGTGGTTATAGCACTCATTAATTTTAAATTAGTACATAGTGAAAATGCACAAAAAACATGCTTTTCTCCAGGTTCAGAGATGTAGATTACAATGACATGCAATTTTCCCAGTATAACTAGCAGGTCAATGATTAAAAATTATCTTGACATGTTTAAAAGCAAATTTCCAATCACGGTTTTCTAGATTTTTGAAGCTGAAAAACTGTTGATGTTGATTGTTCAACTGAAGCTTGGCCTATTGTACGGAAACCAACTGAAAGAGGATTATTGTAGTGGTTTCCCTCTCAATTGTGAACTATGTGGTTGTCATATATTGACATGCTGCTGCCCCCACAGTTCCCTTGAGCACTCATGACTGCAACTAACAACTGGTACTTATTTATCTACAAAGCTCTTTTTTTTTTTTTTTTTTTGCTAAATTGCCATCTCATATCTCATCCTTGCTGTTGTGGCACTCTGGCCCACAGGTGACCTGCTTCACCTGGGTCAACGATTACTCAGTATAAGTCTTATGTATTGTTTTTAGACAGTAATCAGCAGCAATACTGCATGTTCAAATAATGTAACTTCATTGTTAGTCTTAATCTCCAATAAAACAAACATAAAAGAGTACACATTAGCCAACTTAAAATAGTCTATCAAAGCAGAAAAACAGGCATCGAGACAGTTAGGCTCTTTGGGCTCTTTCTGCTGTTAGATATTTTTATTTAGCACCAGTGATTCTGTGGAAGCAACTCTAAATTTAGAGACGAGCTTGGTCACAGCGCAGGGACCAAATCACTTAACATTTATCATTTGATTTACAGTCTCATTTATCCTCAACCTCTGAGACCACAAATGGAGATTCCTAAATTATTCAAGAAACAGAGAGCCTCCTCGCTCTCTCAGAGTTATTATAGTCATTGAGAAAGCAGGTTAAACCGAAGATAGAGGGCCAACCTTAAATACAAAGCAGCAGGAGATGGAAGAGTTGGCTTTCAAAGGGAGATATATGGCCAGTACAAGACCAGGATCAGTTGCTTTGAGAACTTAAAACCTCGGATGACAGTGAGAGCCATTTATAATATTAAGATGAATAGGCTCATCCTGGCACCAGTCGGCGTGGTTGGGAGTTTGTCTCGTTTGATGCAAATGAGCCAGATCACTGTGTGTTTAGAGACTACTTAAAGGAAAAACATTGATTTAAAGAAGAAGGAAAAAAAATGGTGTTGCACTTTGCATCATAAAAACAAAAGGAAAAAAAAGGAAGGAAGATACTCAAGTTAGCTTAAGTTTTAAGTTGAGTAAAGTATTGAGGCCAGCCTTTCACTGCCTCTTGGTAGTTATCTACCTTGTTGATTTTAGTTTACAGGCCTAATCCTTTACTATTGAAGAGGTATGACAGTGTCTGCCTCACTTCATTTCAGGAGTATCCCACTGTGGCAGGTAAAATCTCCCAAATCAATAGCACATATGGTCCACATTACAGTGGGAAAGGCCTCCAAAAAACCTTTTTCTCCGAGAGTGGCTCACATCGATGACAGACGTGTTCTGATTCCACATATGTTGAAATGTAGAAAGCGTTACATGGCCTCTTTGATACAGGATGATTTATAGGGCCTTGACACCAGTTGCAAATGTCTTTGGCGAGGGCACGGGGAGGCCTACACTGCAAGTGGATAGTGTCGATCAAATCACATTCAGGGCCACAACAAAATGGATTGCATTTCCACTCAGAAGGTTTTTTTTTTTTTTTGACCTGTATACTTTTTGTTCCTTGTTTGGTCATTGTTGTCAAATGTCAAGTTGCTTCTTTTTCTTAGATTGACAGAAAGGAAGAAAGGAAGAGAAAGACAGGCTGGCTAAAAACTACAACCTCGTGGATATTCATTGCCTTCACACTGACAGTGCCATCTGGAGGAAATAAGGAATTTTAATCGAACATCTCTCAGTATTCTTGTTGTGCACACATTTCATGCTCCAATTAGACAGGGGTTGAGGCAGATAC
>BRZM01002912.1:79366-90162 GCA_033238685.1 Lates japonicus | reverse complement strand
ACACAGAGTCTTACCGTCTTCCAGTACACTCCTTTTGCAAAATTCCCTCTCTGGTCCTCATCACACCCACTTTCTTTGAAAAGCATCAAATTGTACTTTCTTTTTCTCTCATCGTCCTTGTCTGCAGCACAGTCTCTGCATGAAGAATAGACATAGGTGACATTTATCACACAGCTGTGGCACTGGATTGCAATAAATGTCTAATTTTCATTTCTGTATGTTCTTCTCACTCACTCACATACTTGTATTCTCACTGTCGCCCACTGTATGTAAGCCCATCCACACATTACAGGCGCCTGGTGCTTTTATTCTAATTCAGGTTCAAGTCAATTGCAAAGTGCAAAACGGTAAATAATTTGAAAAACCAACAGATGTAAATCAACAACTGTCAACTAAAAATTAACATGTACAAACACCACACAGCTCAAGGTCAGACTGTGCACTCTTATATCAGCAGAAACAACATGGATATAAACATGGTATAGTTTCAGTATATATTTTATCACTTTCAGCAAACAGTCAAATTTACGGCGATGATGAAAAAATTAGTTAGGTTGATGTTTCTTGATTGGTGATGCCATTGTACCTCCATAGATCTTACAGCAACAATGATTCCTGCTGGTTCAATGTAAAATCAGCCTGTCAGCAGTTCTTAAGCTTGCAGTTGGTGTTGTTGTACACGATCTACCAATATCTAAGTCTTGGTGTATTTAGAGCCATTTACCTCTATAATAAACCTCCTGCTTTCCCTTTTAAATGAGCTGCATCGCAGTCTGATTCTGTCATCAGTCTTATTCTCTGTGAGATTTTACGTATAATTACAATTCAGAAAGTCCCATCCTTATTATAGTGTTTAAATTACAGTCACACACCAATGTCGTTTGCACTGTCTGAGCACTTGATGAATTACACGCAGGAATACTCATACAGTTTGTAGCAGTAATCGCCAATTCCTACCACAGTAATGTTCATACACATATAATATGAAAAGAGCTTTAAAACTACCTCTCTGGTGCCAATGGTACATCATATTCTATCTGTGTAATTGTTACATCAGTTTAAATCTGCTGGTTTATCATCTTACATCACCCTGCAGCACCATCACCTTTTCACCTTGTCTGGAGTCAGTTAGTCCCACATGAGGCCGATTTGTTTTGGAGGGATGAGACTAGTCAGACAGCCAACGCAGCAGTTTAAAGACGCTCTGACACTGCTGTACTCCGTCTCACTCTGTATTCCACATTCCCTTTCCCTCCTTTGTTCACCTTGAGCCTCCTACCCTATCCGTCTCTTATGCGCTCCCCCCTCCTCTCCCTATCGACTCCTCTCCCTGTACCCCCATCACACTTTCTCCCCTGCTGCTCCCTCCCACCCCCTTACCCCCCTCTTTCTTCCCACTTTGATCAGCAGCGCTTGTCAGTCAGAGTCTTGCCTGTCTCAGCCAATATGGCTGCCCTGACACAAGAGGGGAGGAGGATCTAGCATAACAATAGAGGAGGAGAAGAGGTAGAGACAAGTTTGACGGAGTCACCTTGACTCCAGTGACAAACTTTATTTAGCAAATCATGATGTCGAGAAGGCCTTGAGCTGGAGCGGCGTCAGTGGATGGGTAGGACAGGAGGCAGGGATACAGCATCAGAAGAGAGAGAAATGTTTGTTAGAAATGGAAAGAGAGCGATGGGTGGTGGGACAGGAGAGAGGCGTTAAAGTTTCAGGCTGTAATATTTAATTTCATTCACAAAAGGCTGAATTTTTCACAATGCAGTCTCAAAAAGTTCAGAATGAACAGGTCTACAACTACCAGTTACTGCCATCATCAATTCATCTGTTGATTATTTTTCTTACAGTTTGCTGTTGTATACATTTAAAGGAGAAAATGTGCTTATTCAGATAGATGAGAAGTTTGATACCATGTTATGCACAATAACCGAAGCTAGAGGTAAGAGTCACGTAGCTTAGCTTAGCATAAAGACGGAGGCATGGAGAATCCGACTGATCAGCTTCCTCCAAAGTCCAAAAATACACCTGCCAGCACCATTAAAAGGAGAAATGGCACATTGTGGTGCCACAAGAATCTTTTTGGCAACCAGTGGGACCTGTGGGCTTCTCTGTCTTCACCCTTAAAGCTAAGCTAACTGCTTCCTGGCTCTAGCTCCATAGTTAACATAGAGACATGACTGTAGTATCGACCTTCTCATCTCAGTTTCAGCAAAAAGCCTCAAATCTCACATTTGATGAGCTGGAAACATTCTTGTGTCATATTTGATGTAAATGATGAATGGATTATCAAATGCTTTCAGATCAGATGCCATCAGATGCTTTATTTTCTGTCAGTCAACTAATCAGCCAAACAGTGAGCTTAAAACATTTTTAATCATTTTTAATCAGTGCACAGCAGTTCCCGTCAGTCATGTACCCACCAATTTATTAAAGATATTCTGCTTTTAAATGGTATTCATAAGAAATAATGATTAAAAACACTAACTTTAATTGTGCTTACAAATTCCACTATTCAATGATTCCTTGATTGTGTTTTAGATTTCCATGACATTACAATTTCCACTTTGTCATACAAGTGATTGAGCTGTGCTAAAACTAAAGTTGGCATTATTTTTCTTCTCAGCATTTCTTTCTTGCTTCTGCCACTTTTCAGCTGTCAGAACAGAGTGAATCATATATACTGTCATTAGTTAGGCTACCATTCCTGCTGCAGCCAGTCAATATAATGGTGGATCTCAATGGAAATGATTGGTAGCAATTCAAAAGAATCAAGATGACTTGTTAACAGAAGTTGTTTTTGATAAAGATAAATCACTTTCTAATTTGTGAAATACTCTTCCCAGTCATATTAATGAGAAAGTGAGGGACGAGTGTGTGACAGATGAGACTGAATGAGACTGAAGGAGGTGACAGATTGTGAGAGCACAGGATAGATGGAGGGGTGATTGAGCAAGAGGGGGACCGGTGCCCTCAACCACAAAGACACACACACACACACATGCACACAGAACTCATAGAAGAAAGGAAATTAAAACTGTGCCAATCTTTGGGGACTGATAAACATTGTGCTCCCGTATGCCACTCATATACTCACTCATCTGTGTTTCTGAGAGTGTGTGTGTGTTCTCTAGTTGTTTGGATTGGAGAGCTGCAAGGTTAGACCAACAAGCCAATCACCTGCCAGTTTACAACTCACATCACGCTACGCTTCGCTGTTCACAATCACCCCTCTTTTTTTTCCTGTGCTCTCACTTTCCCTCTCTCCCTCACTCTCTCTCTCTCTCTCTCTCACACACACACATACACACACACACCCGCACACCCTCTCAGTTGGGAAATTCTGAAAATCGTTTTAACTATGTGGGAGGTAAAGTAAGAGGAAACCCAAACAACAGGCGATGTACACAAAAGGCATAGAGAGGATCGATCTGTCTAGAAAAGCCCAAAACACGAGAAACAACAATGCTGTAAGAAGACTAATTTTTATTTTTAGAACTCTATCTCTCAGCTAAAATCTATCTATCCGCTATTAATCTGTTTATCCCTTCCTTCCTTCCTGGAGGGAATTTCAATTATCACAGCAGAAAGGCAGTTTCTGTTAATTCCTGCAGAGTTATGGCTCATTGTTACACACAAATGAGTATGGAGGTTAAAGAGCAGCACTCACAGTTGGTTACAATACAAAGAAGAAAGGAAGTAATACTACACCCCTCTGTCTAATTGGAGTCCTGTAAATTAGTACATAAATGTGCTAAACATGGCTGAGCATGTGTGTAGCCTTAAGCTATTTATTCACTCACCTGTGAGTATATCAGAGTTAAAGAGCAGTTGTGTGTGAGAGTCTGTTTACTTAGTGATGCCTGGGTAGTAAAATTTTAGTATGTTTGAATGCAGCATACTATCAATGTAGACACATCAGAGAGCACACTTGTAGAATAATTCATGACTCAGTGCTATTACTAAGAGTGTGAGTCTGTTTGTGTGTGTTTTCTCCACTCATGTACGTCTGGGTAGCACACACACGCATTCGCCAGAGCAATTCCACACTTTGATTCCATGAATTTTGAGCTAAAGTTACATACGTGAGGGAACTAAACCCCCACGACAACCATGCCAGACTGCATTCAGAAAATCCCTCATTTTAAGATGTACTTTGGGTGCTGAATCCCACCTTTAAGAGGGGGCAAGTACTCGTAAGTCACTTGCATTCAAATGCCCTGGTAATTATCCTCCATGTGATATGGCTCTGGAGGAAAAAAAAATTAATAGAACAAGGAACATCTCATCTTTTGTCTTTTCTCCCTGTATTAATTACCCCCACTCATTGCAGAGTCATAAAAAAGTGAGCCACCAAACGTAACAAGGGGCTATAATAAAAAGCTGTGGAAAGAAGAGGGGATTTGTATCTTTCTTTGTCTCTGTCACCTTGCAAATGTAAATGTCTGTATTGTGACAGAAAAAATGTTCTATATTCTCTATTTTTTTCACTTCAGGAAAAAAGGTTCAAAATCTTTCATAAAATGTGATGAAAATTTTCTGCTATAGATATTCTGAATGTACTGAGGAGCTGTCTTTACATCTTTAAGCTTCTGTTTGGGTATAACATGGCTGTGATGGAGGTATCTTTTGTTTTACCGCTGTGAGGGGCTTTCCAGCTGCAGTGAGACGGAGGAAAGGTGAGGAGGTTTTCTGAGGTGACCTTTTCACGCGACCCGTTCTAGTTGCGGTAAACAGTCCACCAGACTGTTGTTGTAGAGTCGTTTACAGCCTACATCCCTCTCCATTATCTCCCTGGTCATTAACTGTGAGGTTCAAAAGTCGTTGTGAGTGCATTAGTAGATGACAGTAGACAGCTGCCAGAAGGTGACTTTGGTTGCCAGCTCACTGGGGGACCTGGCTTCTTAACAGTGGCAACACAGTCGAATATCATCACATACAAACATCATAGCTGCTCTTTGGCTGCTCTCTCCTCTTCTCTTTTTGACTTTGATGCACAGTTTTTCACTTATCTGTATTTTCAATACTTTCTCTGTTCTTTTTTCTTTCTTCAGTTGCTTTACTTTGTACCTCGTTCTCTCTGTCACTCTCTCTCTGTTTGTACATTGTGTGGTAGCATACGTGTGTATGCATTGTTTTTTTTAAAATTCACAGCAAGCAGGGATTCTGTATTATCCTCATTTCCTCACAAGCACACACATTTACACTAAGACACAAATTAAAGAGGGCATTTTCTCCCAACTCCATATAGTTTCTCTTACTTGCTGGCTCGCCAGACAGACTACCAAGTGCTGGGCCAAGGGCAGAGCATCCATCCTCATGAATGAGAGATAAAGAGGAGATGTGAAGGAGGACGATCAGGGTCACGATGAGAGAGTAGCACGAAGGCGTAGAACTTTAGAGCGATGCATTTGTTTTTCCTATTGAGAGCACATTTATGGCGTGGCAAACTTTTGTGAAATGCTGTACCGCTCTGCTATTATTCCAAAGACCCAATTTTAATCTGAGTGGTGTTACAGATGATTAATTAAAGCTGACTGTGCATTGAGCTGCAGTTTCCACAGACCAGGGGCGTAAAGGCAATAACCACCCTTCAAAATGGACACAACAAAGCCACAGACTGTTTTATCACTGGCTCCCAAATAAATGACAGTGAAACTGTCCTCTAGAGGTCGATCTTGTCTTTAGGTAACACTAGATGTGTGTATTCAGTGAAGAATCTTTGATGGTTAGAGTTTCCAGACAACATGCTTTAAAACTATGATTTTACTCAGACAAGTTAATTGTAGTTTGACTTAAAAAGAGAAAGAGACTTAGAGTATCATTTAGATTGAGTAAAAAGCTTTTTTAAATTCTAAGACCATGTCATGGCAAATCTGAAAATAGCAGTCTCCCAGTATAAGTAGATAATGAGAATTTGTATGAATGACATCTTGGATCATAGAAGTCTTTATGAATATTGCTATTCTGCTGGATTTTATTTATTAACTCTATTCACTGTAGAGTTATATTTTTCCTTGCTTTAATAAGGAATCACTATTAGCTTTTCAGAGGTGCTTCACATCTGAGTGGTTTTTTATTGTTTAGGTGGTTATTTTGAAGAGAGGAATTATAACCAATATAATTTCAACTAATGCAAGGAGGCTAAAATTGCATAATGTGTGTTCCTGGCACTGACATTCAAGCCCTCCACTCTGTCTCCTCTGTGACTCCCACCATGGAACAAATGAGACGAAGTCTTCAAAAGCAGCATGAGTCTGAGGGTTAGGGTTTTAAAAGAACCTGTGTTGTAGTTGGAGGCCAGTTGATTAAAGCTGATTCACCCACCGAGTGAGACACTGGAGGCTATTGGAGTTTAAAGATGAGACATCAGCTTACTCATGTGTTCTTACTTTCATATTCTTCTTAGCCTCTCTCGACCATTCCCCTTTTCTCTCAAGCTCAAATAAGATTACTACTTTTTGTTGGATTCCATTTCAACCTGAACTTAAGGATAGGTTTTTTTTCAATGGATTTCTGTAGCATTTTGAACTATGAGCACAGAAAAACCTGGCATATACATTTGTGCAGTTACCTTGTGTCTACTCTTGCATTAAAATTGTTTTAAAAAATCAGTGCATTCATGGAAATTTTCATCACTTGAACATGACTAAGCAGACATACTGAGAGCTGGTAGAGGCTGTGAGGAGGTCAACAGTGGCAGACTGAAAAATCCTGATGAATTCAGGAAGTTCCTAAACACCATCTACTGTAAGACAGCAAGGTCAGTGTCATTTTTTGTGCCATCAGAACCCTCAAGTATGAGAGAGGCTTGTGACTACACATCACATTAATATGAAAAATAAATACTCTCCCTTAATCTCTGCAGTTGCAGTGCTACCATGAGGAAGACATTTATGATTTATAATCAAACGTTTCGATAACTATTGGATTGACCATGATGTTTGCTACACACATTCATGTTCCTCTCAGGATGAACTGCAACCAAATGATGATCTGAATTTCCCCCTTGTCTAATTTGTCCAATGACAAAACTAATGAATCAAACTAAGGAAATCCCAAGATAGATTTTTCGTCTTGTTTTAAAATATTTTCTGCTGTTAGACAAATTATTGAAAACCCAGTCTTCAGTATCTTCAAAATGTACTCTGGCATACACCCCACAGTCTAAGTCTGCTGAAGTAGTAGTTCTAGTAGGACTTCAGACTCCTAGATGAACCCCAGGAGCGCTCACCTCAGTGCTCTTGGGATGTATACTTCTCACTGAAACTGCACGAAACTTGAAAATCCACTTGCCCTGCTGTGGTGATGTAGTAAAAGACTTGCAGGAAGAACTATAGGCCTTCATTTAAAACAGGCTTATGTTAGAGGCAGGCTTTTCTTCCTAATTCTCCCTTTTTTATATTTTATCACATTTTAGTAGATCGTCTCCATGTTTCCTTAACTTCTCCTGTTTAAATTTTCTGTCAATGCTATTTCTTGCTAATGGAGACTCAACACTTCATCTATGTCTGCCTGTTGTCTTAATAAGTTCACGATAATGTACATTCCTCATAGCATTAATGTCATCTATACAACAGTGATGCCATATACATGTACCCAAAGAACCCAGTCATTCAAAGATACACACACACACACACACACACAGGCACATGCACAGGCACACAGGCACACAGGCACACAGGCACATATTCATAAAGAGACACAGCCAAATGTCATCCTGGCATTTTCCCTGGCCCAGTATACAGCAAATGAGCTCTCATCGCCTATTTGTTTATGTCTTCATTGGAAGTCTGTTGTCTGTACTTAATGGAACACAGATGTCCTGTGTGTGTGTGTGTGTGTGTGTGTGTGTGTGTGTCGTCTGGCTCAGTTTATCTGGATCCATGAATGTTTATCATATTCCAGATTGAAAGTATGCATTCGTGCTGAGATTCCAGTAAGACTTTCTAAATGTTACTTTAATTTGAGCTTACAAATAAACATATTTGCAGTTCTTAAAAATAAAATGAGCGTGCTTTTACATTTGTCTGCAGTTACAGTCTGCTGTGGCTTTCAGAGAAAATTCTTATTTTCTCCAAGCAGTCTAGTAAATATAATACAATTTACTAAGTATTTTCTGATGCGGATAAGTGACAGTGGGAAGAGAGAAAAGTAAAGATTTCTTCTCTTCTCAGCTTTAGTGGTTTAATTCCGAAGATTTCTCTGATCCTGGGCCTCAGGTTCAAACGTGGGCCTGCCAGGTTCTTGGGGCCGGGTGCCGGACTCTGAGACTCGGTGAATCGAAACGAAAATCTCGCGGAATTAAACCACTAAAGCTGAGAAAAATCTTCTCTTTCCCCTGTCATATCCACATCGAAAAAATAACAGTAAAACCATATTACTGTTACTAGATCGGTTGAGGAAAATAAGGGTACTCCTGAAAGCCACGGCGAGCTACGCTTTGCGAACAATAGCTACGTTCATTGTACAGGGCTGATATGTTTTGACTATGGCTCAAGTGCGGCACATTTAGAAAACACTGGGCCGGCGCAACTCGCCGATCGATAATGCGGATCAGATAAACGGCCAGGCTGACCTGCACACACGCACACACGCACGCACGGGACATCTGTATTCCGATAGCTAGACAACGAACTCAATGGTAATAAACAAATGAACGTTATTCTGTAACTGCTGGGCCGGGCGTCTGGGATGTTGGCTGTCTTGTGTGCTGTCTGTGTGCCTGTCAGTGTGTGTGTGTGTGTGTGCTGGACTGGTTCTTTGAGGACGTGTGTGGCATCGCTGGGCCATGGGCGGGCATTGTCTTTGTGGGGGATGGCCGTGTCGTGACAACCAGGGCAACGGGCGGGCATGGATGATGTTGATTTCCATTAACGAAATAACATTGACAGGCAAACGAAATTGAAACATGAGACATTGGTAATGATATGTAAAGGGAGGTGGGAAGAAAACCTGCCTGCATAAACCTGAGGCCTGTGCAGTGTTGCAGTTACCACGGCAGGGCAGTGGTTTTCGGGGTTTCGTGATTTCGGTGGTGTACGTCAGGCACGAGGGTGACATCTCGGACTAAATCTGGGGTCTGAGAGTCCTGCTGAACCTGCTTCAACAGACTGGGCTGAGGTGTGCGGAAACCACGAATGCTGAACTGGGTTTTCAACTAATTTAATCTGGCAACAGAAAATGAACTGGGCTGGACAATCTAATCTTGGGACTCGCGGTTTGATTCGTTGGTTTGATCGTTGGACAGATGAACAGGAAGTCAGATCGACTGGTTCGTCGCGAAGGCGTGAGATGACAATGACAACGTCGTGATCGTCAGCGGTTATCGAACATTTGATTATAAATCGTAAATGTCTTCCTCGTAAACAACGCTGCGACTGCGAGATTGAGGGGTGTTGTTCGTGTTAATGTGGTCTGACCGCGGTTGTTAACGAAATGACGCTGCTGTGGCGGTGGATGGTGTTGGGAACGGTCGTCGGGATTTTCGGTCTGCCATGAACCTCGGCCGGCTCGGTGCGGTCATGTTCGAAGTGATGAAATTTCCGTGGATATCTTGCTGATTGCAAAACGAACTGATGGTGAACACAAGGTAACTGCTGTCGGAACTCGCGGACGAAACTCCGTTGGCGCTGTCATAGTTCGGGTTAGTCGTCAACTGAAAAAATATTGTTGACTTGAAAAGAGAGATGATCGGGCTGGAAAGAATGAGCACGTGAGGTGAGCTGGTCTCGTCGCTGGTAATGGCGGTCACTCGACAGATGAATCGGCAATCGGCTGACCTCAACGGGACCCGGACGTGCTGCTGAACTGGGTCCATTTGTTCCGTGGTGGGAGATGCTGGAGAACGGTCGGAGGGCAGATGTCGGTGTAAATTTTTGATGTCTGGTGCAACTATCGCTGCGTGGATGAGATATGGTGGACTATGGTCCTCTCTTCAAAATAACCGCGCAAACAATGAAACCGCTCGGTGTGACACCGAAGCAATGTTCGCAATTAAAACGAGGGGAAAAAATAACTCTGCGGTGGTGGAGACCAATAAATCAAAGTCGGCGAACAACTGACTGTTCTGTGATCCAGATGTCGATCGCCTGAATGGTCCAGCCTCTGCCGCCGCAGGGAGGACTCACTGTTCAGACCACGCCGTGAACATCAGCAAATTAAAAGCTGCTCCGGTCACAAATGATGCTCTGAGTCTTTCTCTTTGGGGAATCATTCTGGTCAACAATCGCAGTAAAATCGGTTTAAACATGGTCTCGACTGTATCGAGATGACTGCTGGTCTGCACGTCTGGTCGTTACCTGAACAGATCGAACCTCTGAAAGGACGGACTGCGTCGTTGTTTAGACCGGTGATAAACGGTCTGTTGACTGTTGATCGTTTGATTGATTGTGCGCTGGCGGTGAAACTGCGGCTCAATGCGGTCGCGCAATTGATGCGTGTTTCACTCCGGATGGGGTCGCTGGAAGCGGTGCATTTAAAAGTTGCCGCGTAAATATCGGCAAATGCGTCGGCTCTGGGTCTGCGCGGCGTCTGCTCGTCGGCGGACCTGATCGATCCTCCTTCACGTCTCTCGTTCGTAGGGATGTCGCCGCGGTAGCGCGACGGTCTGGCGATCGCTGGCGGAAGAGGCTATGAGTTGGGGAGGCGCCCTCTTTCAGGTGATGATGTAGTAACTGGAGAATGCTGGCCAGTGGCGGTCGCTGTGTTCAAAAACAATGCGCCGGCGTGCCCACCACCTGTCTGGGCAAGTGTTTCAGAGAACAGTCCTAATCTTAACTGGCTGTTTATCGACTTCC
>BRZM01002912.1:49414-77430 GCA_033238685.1 Lates japonicus | reverse complement strand
GCGCCGCCAGCGGGGCGGGGCGCGCTGCCGCGCGCGCCGCGCGCGCGCGCGCGCGCGCGCGCGCGCGCGGCGTGCGGCTACAAGGCGCGCGGCTGCTGCCGCGCGTGTCGTCGCCAACCTGATCGCATAGGAATCTATTTGAAATTAAAACAAGAGGAGAAGATATAAAAAAGTAGAGGAAACAGAGGAGTTATTACGATGGAAGTAATTGCAAACTTCCACCCCATCCCCTGCCTTTTTATTCTGTGACATCCTTTTCACTGCTCTCCTTCCTCCTTACATGTTCTCCATCACCGACAGCGTTGTGTTCATGAAGCTAACTTGCGGCTTGTACTGCTGGGAATTATTGCGCTTGTACGATTTGATGACCAAAGCTGCTTGGAGAGTCGGTAGTGATCAGTCATGGCGTGGCATTGGGTAGACAACAAGTAAGGAGTGCGTGCGCCTGCGGTGGTGTATGTGTTTGTGCTGTAAAATATAGCACAAACGTAGAAGCGTTATTAGCACAACTGAATGAATGGTGGTGTGTTGTTCCGGTTGATCAGTGCGTAATCAATTTAGAATGTGTCTGCTATTGCTAGGAGTTCTGAAAAGCATTTATCAGCTCAAACACCGCGTGTGAGGTGATTAGCTCACCGTCTGAGTGTCATTACTGACATTATCACTCTGGCGCAAGAGAGAGGAAAAAATAGAGATAGGGAAGAGTCAGAGTCTAAGGGGTTTTTTGCCCTCAGATAACAGAATAACAGAGTTGCCTGTCAGCCCAGCAAACTCAACTGCATGCCCTCCTTTCAACTCAAAGATACAAAATGCCAAATAAACAGCAATATCGACCCACTCTGTGGTGAATAAACAGACCGCAGCAGCAGCAGTGCAAGAGGGGACAATAGATTTCTAAGAAAAGAGAAGAGATATTTGAGGAATGGGTCAGCCTGAACTGGAGATGATAAACATTGAATGCAACTTAAACATTTTATATGCAGTCACAAGAACTGAGGACTTGTGTCTTAAGTGCTTTCTAGGGATCATAACTCTGATTAGGGTGGTATTAACCCTGAACTCAGCAGTGGTGGCGCTGGTTACAAACTGTTAAGGATCACTCCATTTTTCCTTTTTGGTGAATTTAGTATGTTAGAGTTCACAGGTCTCTGGCAGTAAAGTGCCCATTGATCTGTGCATTATTGCCAGTCTTGTGGAGGTAGACAACATGGTGGGCACTCTGCAAGCACACATATACAACATAAATGTATTTCACTGACTGGCTCCATACATCTTGAGGAAGTTTGCATTTTGAAAATCCAAAGTAGAAGAAGAGTATTTACCAGATTTTAGTGGTGATGGCTGACGCAGAAGGGCAAATACAATATTGACTACTCCTGAAATTTGAAGCTGTATGTACTGAAAAAGTGAAACTGCAGTCACAGAGTGAAATATCAATTGTAACGCTCATCATTATTGTGCCAGCTGAAGACAACTGTTTTATAATTTAGATTGTCATTGCATTTCTTCCAAAGGTCATGAACTCTGTCATTGGCTTGGTGTTGACTGTTGGTGAATGGGTGTGCGCTGTGCTTTCTCCGCTGATCTGCATGGAATAAAGTGGAAAGCAAAAAGACCTTGTTGTTTTGTCATGGAAGAATATCTATTTACTCTTTTCATGTTTTAGTTTTAATGAAAACCAGTGTCAGTAGAGGTTGAGTATCTAAATGATAACCTCAATATTAACACCTACTTGTGGTTTTGTGTACTGAAAGCTTGCTAACGAATCATTCTCTCATGCTTTAATCTTTATTCACACTCCCACAGTATTTAAATTACCAGCGTTCACCCACATCCTATGTCGCCTTATCTTTTTCCTTTGTCAAGGATATATTGGATTTTATGAATTAGTTTACTTTTTGAGAAAGTTTTGACTGACATTCAGTTAATGCGACATTGCTAATATTTGAAATACATGAATGTCAAATGAGAAGATTTGTTCGTGATTTATTATATTCATAATTTTTGCTTCCTTTAGCCTGTTTGCAACGTGGGACTGTACACAACTAGTAGTAGACTTTTAAATGAATACTTACATTTTTGGGCAAAATGCTCAGTTTATTGCTAAGAGTTGATGAGGAAGATGATTATACCACCTCCACAAGTTTGTGCAGTAAGTATGAAGTTCCAATCTGCAACCAGCTAGATTATCTTGTATAAAGACTAGGATAAAGGGAAACAAAGGCCTGGCTCTGTCCAAAGGTGACAGAATTCTCCTACCAGAAATGTTAAAGTTCACAAATTAACATGTTACATCTATTTATCTGTACTCTAAACCAATATATAAAATGACAAGCTGTGGTTTTATGTCAGTGTTTTGCTGGAGCAGTGACTTGTATTGATGTAAACCAGCATATCGTTCATCAGCATGTTGATTAGCTGTGTCCACACATCATTATGATCAGTTCAGCTAATCCACTGGGCTTTTACCAGCTTCCAACGCCTTTTATAAAGATAATCTTGGCTGCCATCCCAGGCTGGGCTTCTACCCACATGCTACAGTGCCCCACTCCTACATTAGCACCCACTGCTCTGCCAGAGTGCCCCATTTTGTGTACTTATAATGAATCCACAGCAAGCTTAATGGTCTCAAGCAGAGCAGTGCCTAGGCCCATTACACCCCAGGCGCTGTAAACACCATTACCAGCCCCACCGGCAACCTGGAGTGCTTGGCGCCTGGGGAGGGTGATAGTCTGTGTGTGTGTGCATTACATCTGCATCTCCATGTGTGTGTTCATGTAGATGTAAGCATGAAGGAGGTCGGATATGTAATGATATTACGTCAAAGAAACACAACAGCTAATACAGACGCATTGCTACTTTTAGACACAAACAGGTATCTGTTGGTATGTTTGTGTGCGCCACACCTGCTCATCTCTCTCCCCATTAATTTTCCAGGCTTTAGCTGTCGTAGCTGGGAGCTGTAGCGACACTGCAGGAAAGACAGGCACCTCAGACGACTTTAAGCAATCGAAATTACTCACTTAGCACCATCTCATTCCTGCACAGCAAAATAGACTATTCTCAGGCAGAGTGGTTTTAGAATTGTGTGTTTTATCTTGTCTATGCAGGTCTGTGTGCTCACGCTTGTCTCAGTGTATAAAAGCCACCATTACTGCTGATAGCTCGTCAGTGTCTTAATGGCATCGAAGCAATATTTCTGACTCAATTTGAGGTTTCCAGCCTTATAATCAACAGTCATCTGTAACCCACAACATACATAACGCAGTTTCATGCAACTCAGTGCTCACAAATATGACTCTAAACTTCCTAGAGAATAATATTTCAAATGTGTGTGTGGTGTCTCTATGTTAATCATCCCCGATAGCCTCAGGTCATTGTGTGACCTAGTTTTGCACTTCCACCAGAGCTTAATCCACTAATCGTCTTGTTCAGAAAGGGGATTCTACACCTAACATGCATGGCTGTATAAATGTGAAGTGCAGATGAGGATGTATTTATTAGACTGTGCTCACCTCAGTCAGATCCAGGTTGTGCGATAACTGTACACACACAGAGCGAATAAATTTCACTTGGCGGTGGCCTTGGCTCTCTGTGTAACCATTACATTATCCCATCCTCTTTTTGAAGAAAGAGCCTTAGCACTGACTCTAATTGACAATCTGCTTTCCCGTAAGTATCAATAGCCATTAACCACTTTAAGCCTTGCCAAGCGTAGGAGATGGAGAGCTAATTGCATTTTTTGTAGTGTACTATATATAGTAATGGTGGATCAATGTGTTTGTTAGTATTGTGGGATAAATGGATATTCATAACCACAGGCACCCACACACACAACAAGGCTAGCTAGATAAACAACATACACATTGACAGCACACACACGCAAATGTCTCCTTTTTCTGTCTACCTGTACCTCTAATTTACTGTATCATCTCTTCAATGATTCCATCCTACTACACAGAGACACACATTGTAGCAAATACACATACACCACACACTCTTTTGTAATATCTCTCTCGTTTCTAATTGGATACACAGCCTTCACTACCCACCAAACATGTGCTAAACATACATTGAATTTCACAGACTGCACAGATTCCCTTTTTATCTCATGCAAACATCCACACTCATTCAGACAGACACTTGCGGCCTCTCAGCGTGGAGTGTTGCCACCTGTGTGGAGTGGAGCGAGTGCAGCTTTCCCCCCTGACAGCAAGATGTATGCAATTAAACCATATTAAAGTCATTAGCCCAACAGAAATGATAGCCAGCAGATGGTTACCACGCAGAAATATGCTCTTAATGAAGCTCCTCAGTCACTATAGGTGTGTACTTGTGTGGTGGAGCAACACATGAGTGCACTCATGTGTATGTCATGTGTATGTTTTTTTTGGGGTGTGTTGCTTAATGGCTGCGACACTTGAAGCAACACTTGATTAGACAGCGGTTGGTCCTTCTCCTGTAGCATAGCAATTAGTGCTTATTGTTGATTTATAAAGATATGGTATCACATGGTAAATTCCCCTCCTATTACTTATCCATCTCTCTAATATAGAGGCTACAAGGTGGACATGTGATATGAGTCTGGCATCACTGTATCTATGGCAGTTGATTTTGTAAATAATAGTAGATAAATTGATAAATAAAAAGTGAAATTTGAGTTGTCCTTATTTTCCGACTGCCTTCAATTGGAGCACGTCATAGTTCTGTATCATGTCACCCTACAACACTGATTAAGATATTTTCCCCATTTTCAGCAAGTCCTCATAGAGTTGATAATGTGCTGTTAGCAAATGAACATTTGTCCTTTTGAAACATTTAATATCTGAGAGGGCCTGATGCACTCGTAGTCCACTAGCAAGTGAGGCTAACTAGCTGCCCTTGGGAACGTGCTACTTAGCCTGCTAACATTAGCACTAAATCCTGCTAGACGTTACTTTTCGTTCATATTATTTCATGTTATTTTCAACACCTGTCAAGTCAGCAGCCACTCTAACACTTGGTGCTTTGGTTGTCACACATAGCGTTAGCTGTCTTTTTTTTATTAGTGTAGTTGTGGTGACGGCAAACAACCAGAGTGTAAAAACTCAACTAGTAGTACCGTGTCCTCCGCACTCTCTACATCACCCTGTGATCTGAATCGTGACATGGAGTAACATACACCACAGCAATAATGAGCCCCTGTAGACAAGTTTTAAAACATATGAAATACTGGGCTTGGAATAACAACTGTGGTTTTTCTGCAAAAAAGTTCAATGACCTAGTTAAAAATTCTTAAAATGATCCACTCCCTTTCTCATTAAAAAATCCAGAGTCTGTGACTATGCAAGTATTCTCTTTTCAAAAGTTTAAATGCTAACACAACATGTCTCTTATTTCACAGAGAAGTCCATCCTCAAGTGTATGTGCACTGGAGGTTTCAACTTTCCACATCACATTTAAGTTATACTGGATCATGATTGGTTTCCAAACTAGTTAAGATGTCACAAAATCATCTTGCACACACATGCCATCCAAGTGAAGTAAAAATAAGCAACTTCTGAGTGCAGGTGGACCTTAAATTTCACTACGCATTTAACTTAATTACATATCTGGTGTTGTCAGTAATATTAGGCAACATTTCCAATCTCTAGTATTAAAGGTTTGTTTAAAAGCAACAACATCAGAAGCATCCCAATTATCTGGTTCAATTAATGAGCCTCTCCACTGTCAGACATTCAGAATTCATTCAACACTCATTCAGTCTAGTGATGCTCCTCAGCATATATTAATTTCACTACAAGTCATGTATAGCCAGGATACAGTGTTGTTATTCCATAGGGAAGCTTTCCTTTTGCCTGAGGAGCCTGGGGCGATGAAGTACTGTAGGGAAGGAACATGGTGTCTTGCCCCAGGCATCCAGGACCACTAGGGTGATACAAAATACTTACTATACACATTCATATACTGTATATACATACATACATAGACATGAACTGTGCTCTGTAAGGCTGACAGTCAAATGAAATACATGTAATTAGATTAGTTGTATTAACCATTTCCTGATGGCTGTTTTTTTTCCCCCTTTTTCTGTTTAATAATTTACCAATTCTGTATTTGTTCTATTTAAATGAACTATTAGTTATTGGAGATTTGTATTCAGCCTAACATCTGCAGTTCAAACATTGTTTTTAATAATTTTTTTTAGCATTTGTTTTCATGCGAGCTGACATAACATAAACCTAACATGCACCTACTCCGTGGCCCGTTAGCTGTGAGCAAAATGGTCAGATTTTGAATTTGTGCACATGTGTGAGAATGGGAGAGAGGGCGAGTGATGAAAGGAGAGAGCTGATGGAGATGCTCTATTGAATACAGATGAGAGAAAGGCAAGCTGAATTCTGATCAGGCTGCATACCTCTCTCTCTTCCGCTCTCCCTCTCTTTCTCTCCTCGTCCTTCAGAGTGGAAATACTTCAGAGAAGTGCATCTTTCTGAACCAAGGGGCAAGTCCTTAGGTCAACCTCTCAAAGTCAAAGTCCAAGTCTTCTTTTAAAAAGAGCATCCATTTTGTTATGTAGACTTAACAAGCAGCTGGATTTTGATGATAGTGATATGGAGCAGTATTTGTATTTTAGAGAGAATCTTATCATGAACTGAGAGTCCTTTTTTAATGTTTGACTGCACCGGAGGCCAAATTTGTTAGCATTTTTAGCAGTGCTCTCTCGCTGCTTTGAATTTTTAAAGTACTCCAACTGGGTTTTAACACATTTCAAGGGCCTACAGCTTACAAAAAGGCAGTCACAGCAGTAATCACCAGCTACTCTCTTAACTAAGCAAAACAACTATTTTCAAAATGCATTTTGTCACAGCTGATTTTAATCTGGGTTTACCTGCTAGTTATTCAGGAGACAGAGGTGTAACACACCTTCGGCCTAATCTGTATAATCTGACCAGCATGGCAGCTTTGAGCTTCATTAGATGAAGAAAACTTGCACTTTTCCACCGTCACTCAGAATACAAATGCTTTTTGTTGAAAAGTCATTGGGGTCGTTTCACCGGCTCACTAAAAACAACCGAGGAAGGAAAAAATTAATGGAGCCAAACACCTTCAATCTAATTCGTAGGGGGGTAAAATAATACAAAGTGCCACGCTGTAGTAAATATATCCTCCTAAAGTTTTGTGTAGTTTGACTTTCCCAGTAGTTGTAGAAAGATAAGAGTGGAATGTGCATAAAAATTTAGGAGCACTTTGACACACTGATAAAATGGAGGTTAAGTATAAAGCTACACTATGGGCTCATTACAGTTCTATTCAGATACTGGAACAGGTGTTAAAGTAGTTTTTTTCAGTGGGGTCACATTCTTTCAGAAAGCTGCAAAACTGCTCTGGAGTCAGACGAGTGTAGACACCAGAGGACCCGAGGCGTATTTGTCCTTCGATGTGATTATCAGCGCAGTGATTAGCTGTAAACCCTGTTGTCACGGCAATGATTCCAGTCTTGATGATGAAAACTCCCAGGACACTGATCCATAGCATGCACCCACACACACACACACACAATCAGTCTCCCTCACTGCTAACCAGTCTCATTCCCATTTGAGAGAGAGGCATTAGTCGGCAAGATTGAACTTGCGTATGTGTGTGTGTTGCTGTTGTCTGTCTTCGTACTTACAGAGTAATGTACAGAACAGGAATCTGGGGAAAGGATTGAGCCTCACTGAATTGTACTTGACACTTTATTCTTTCTTTCCTGAGTTTTTTCCCCCCACCCTGACCTGCTTTTTTATCTTTTCTCTCTTTCTCTCTCCCAGCTGTTATTAAACCACTTTGACTGAGTTAATAACATCTCTGTCACACTCAAACACGCGGGCAGAGGCAGAAACCGAGTGCAACTGTGCCTGTCTGCTACACTAACATTACACTTGTACAAATCAGACCCCAAAAGGTATACTTTGTGGGATCCCAAATGCAGCTACAGCCTGTAATAATATTTTGCACTGTGGTTGCATTTAGATAGTTATACACAGTTTTGGGCTCTGTAAAGTCACCTTTGTGCCACATTTATACCATTTATATCTGGATATGGTTCACAGATAACAATATCTGATCACAGGCTTTGCAGCTGGTATTAGTAAGTGTTCTCTATTGAGTCCAATAAAGACCTGAGGCTGGATTAGTTTCACTGTAACTGAACAAACTGTACAGCTGAGGCAGAAACAATGTGTTCTATAAAATACATTGCTATTATACATTGAA
Source organism: Lates japonicus (assembly GCA_033238685.1). Lineage (NCBI taxonomy): Eukaryota > Metazoa > Chordata > Actinopteri > Centropomidae > Lates > Lates japonicus. The sequence goes on along the minus strand of BRZM01002912.1, from coordinate 69,192 downwards.
ATGTTAGCAGTTTTTACAGCACTTATATTTCCTTACAAGTACATCATAATAGCACTTAATTAGCTTGATTGAAGCATTCAGCACTCACACTGTATGCTGTACTGGCTCTACTCATTTTGAATGAGTAGAATGAGGAATGTCATCTGTGGCTTTCTGCTGAGTGTGAAGAATTTTCCTTATTTATATCTATTTTCTTTCATTAAATCTGTTTTCTCTCATTTGGTAAATATCTGCACACAGGTCACACTTATGTCACTCACTATAAACAATAATTCTCTTTTTCAAAGATATTTCTTGCTGCTGAACTGCAGAGACTGCATTTACAAATGATGATAGGGTAAACCAGACCATCTCCAGATCTGATCTGCTCAATCCAACAGCTGATTCTACATTTATATGCACCCTACATTGTCATGCATTTTTAAGTTAGAGATAACACGTTAAAAAGATGTTTTTGTGCATTTTTGCCTGTCAGTGAAGATAAAGGAAACATGGGCATTGTAAGCATTAGACCAACAGGGTGCACCCAGATTCATGTTAATAACCAGGTGTAAATTGTTGATGATGTTAACACCTGGTCATTGCTCAGTTATGAAATCTTACCACACTGCAGAGTGTCTCTCCTGCTGGGCTGCTGACAGTGTTGTCAGCTGGTTTTAACTTGCCATAAAACCAGCAGTTTCTGCTTTATATCTGTCTGCATTCCTGAAACGGGCATGCAGCTCTCTGCAGGCCGAACCTATCTGACACCTGAGCTGACAGTATCGGAGCAGCCAGCAGACATGAGTCGTCAAATCATATTTTGTCTTAATCTGTTCCTGGTGGACGCCGGTTCCCTACCTGTGCATCAGGAACATCTGCTTTTTTATTACATTCATCAGATTCAAAAAACGTTTCCACTCGTGTTTCTTATGTCTTATTTCTTCTTTATTACTTCTAGAACGCCCAAACTGGTTCTTTCTCAAATACAGAGGAATTAAAACGCCAGTGGAAGAACCTGACCTGAACCCACACTGCGTTTGATAATTAGCTTGCTGAGTTGTGCATGGATATTGTGCTCTGTAGTATGATAAAATACCATGTGTGTGATTTCCCCTTTCTTTCCCTTTCACCTTCTCTGCCCTGTCTTCTGTTAAACAGTTGTAGATTTCTCTTTGCCGTTGTCTTCTTGCATCAATATTTTTCTTCTCTCCTGAACTCTTCTGTTCAGTATTTTCTGTTCTTTCTGAAACTGTTTTTTACTTGCCTCTTTCTCTTGACCATGTATGTCTTGGTCTCTCCTCTAATTGTTTTTTTCATTGTTTTTTTCAACAGGGGCTAATGATCCTCCTGCAGAACCTTCCCACAATGCACTGGGGCAATGAAGAAGTGAGCGTGCTGCTGGCCGAAGCCTACAGGTTGAAGTTTGCCTTTGCTGACGCACCCAACCACTACAAGAGATGATAAGCGTGTATCTCTGCGGCTGCTCCCCTTCTCCTCCTCCTCCTCCTCCTCATACTCCTCCTTTTCCTTCCCCCACAGTCATCTACTGAACTTCTCTATTCCTACATGGAAGGACCTCTCCTTTTCTTAACCTCCCTTTCCCAAATTGCCCAATGGGCCTTTTCAGCTACTAAGAGATTCGAATCAACCAATGACTGGGAGGACATGCGGTGTAGCATTCTAATGTGTTGATGTGGAGCCTTCTTTTAAATTATTTTTTTCTCTGATCAGCTCTGAAATGTGCACTCCTGCAGTCCAGCACAGAGCCCTCCCCTTCATCACGGAAGACCACGACTTTGTGTTGGAGTTTGGTCTGCTCAAGCTGAGGCCTCAAAGTACAACCTCAGGCCTGATGCTGGACCACAAGCTTGTTGCTCAGCACCGCCTGAGGTCTACTCTGGCTCAGAAAAATGCTCTTTTCTGCTTACTGTTATTTCCAGTACCATGGCAATACATTGTTCTTTGTTCCCCCCCCCGAGGCAAAAATCTGACCTTTTTTTTCAGTTTGCAAAGACAAAGAAAGATGGCGAAAGGGCACTGTGCTAGATGGTTTACATATCTGAGCCCCTCTCCTGGTCACAACACAACCTGAAGGAACAGGACCTCTCGTGTTCTTTCTTTTTTTTCTCTCTCCTGCTTCGTGCCAGGAGGAGACGCAGGTTGTTTTCCCTCATGAACACACCAGGAGTTTTCTGAGAAAGAGAGAGAGAGTGTCAGTCTCTCAAGGGAAAAGTCACGTATTCCCTCCTTCCCACAAACCACGCACACCAGCTCGATCCCCCGCTTTATCCAGTCCTCCCACCCGCACGCCGATATCACAGCGTCTGAGTGTAAGACAAACACTGGTAAGAGGCTGCAGGTCAGGACAGTCACATATACGCAGATCAACATCAAAGAAGGTAATAAGCCATTAGGAGTATGAAAGCTACTTATTCCCACCCATTAGGTTTTCCTGAGACCTGCCTGTATATGAAGGGCCATGTCTCATCTTTTAACAACTCCTCTTCTCTGAACCGAAGACTACCTCAGAACACACAAATATTGAGAAGTGGAGATCCACTCATTAAGGCATGTACAGGCCTAAAATACATTGGCACATCAACAGGAACTGAATTCTCCTCATGGAAGATAAATTTGTGAAATTGTGAAAATCTAAATGAGCAATTTTGGCTTAAGAAAATTATAAAGTTTCTTTCTTTCTCACCCATTCCTCTCCTCCAGTCTTATGGGCCTTAGTTTCATGGGTGTAAAAAATATCTCACATTCAACATCCCAGTATGTCGTCCATTGGTTTGGTGTACGGGGAAATAGTCTTTGATATTATGAGGAGAACAGACTTCATAGGACTTGATCAGTTTTCAGTGTGGAGTCACTCATTTGATAGTTTGATGATTTCAACAGCAAATGTGCAGTAGTTTACAGAATGAATTCAGATAAGGAGAAGTATTTCATTACACATTCTCTGAACAGTAGTTCCACCTCAAAAATTCACCCAGAAGGCCTTTGTTGCCTGTAGATACATGAAAGCACTGCATAGGTTTTTTTGCAGCCTCTATCTGTAAGGACGTCCTGCACCTTTAAAATGTAATTACACATGCTTGATCCATATTGGTTCTCTTAATTGAATCATGTGTAACCCGCACTGGGCTGCTGCAGAATGAACAAAACAACATTTATTTTACTGTGCACTTGAAACGAGTCCATTATAACTTGATATTCTGCATGGCTTCATAATTAATATACTGGGCACACTGATAATACAGAGTTTCTCTACATGTTGTCATATAGAAAACACAATGTAATCAGGACATAGCTGCGTGAACCAGATTTTTCTTTTCCATTGGGCAAAAGTGGTAGTTTTTAAATTTTCTAAATATTGCAGTAGGGATAGACCCTCTGCTGTAAATAACACAAAATAACAGAGCAGAATCATGGCTGTAAATGTGTTGGTTACTTTAGCTTTTGGTGGGAGGAATTCATTTTTAATGTGTATTCCCAGACTTGTAAAGGCTGCTCTGAACTGAATATCAAATATGCACATAAATGAACAAAAACAGCAGGTGCGTTTAAACACAACCTTATTATTCTTCTGCACATGACCTTCCACTTAACACTGGTTAGTGTAGATGTGCCATTACAGTACCTTTGTCTTTTCTCACCGCCTTTGTTGCATACATTGTCCCATTCATTCAGAACACATGCGATATCTTATTCAAAGTCAGTGGCACCACATTGGTGTAATGTTAGGAGGTGGGGGTGGTGGATGGTGGCGGGGTAATCAGACATTCATGACATAACACAAAGCTGTTAACGTACGGAGCTTCCTGTTGCGACTCCGCCAGGATCCATTATTGTCACCCGAGTCTCACAAAGACGGTGTGCATAGGTGTGTGAAGGGGAGATGGAAGGAGAGAGGGGAGAGAGTTGTGTTTCTTTGGATGTTTCAGAGCTGTCAGTCTTTGATCACATGTTGGGATTTTTTTTTTTTTTTTACCACAGTCTGCACCAGTTTCACAAGCCCCTCATCTCCCATGCTCTCTGACAAGGAAAAACTGCACTTAATTTAAAAGTCTATAGCCTTTTTTCCTCTCTCTCTCTCTCTTTTGTATGAGATATATTCTTTCAATCAGCATTTTAAAGATTTGTCTTTTTCCTCTCTGGTTTTATTTTTTTATGCTGTTTACATGACAAGTCTATTAAGTTGTGCCTGACTCTGGAGACACGAGCCAACATCCTAGATATGTTTTTGACCTCAAATTAACTTGGAAAGGTTTTAGATTTCTGCAAGCAATAGTATGACATTTTGAATTTGCTGTGAAAGGACAGAAAATATCTTCTTTTTTTGTGCACATCTAGTTTTTGGGGTGTGTAAACCGCCAACTTACAAACATACTCTGGGCATTTACACCATATTAATAGTCCAAACTTGACAACTGACTGTTTGCTAAACTGCTCCCCTGAACAGTGATTGTCCAGTCACAGCTTATCCTGTCAAACTACGTTTCTCCACATGCTGATGTGTGCACAGGGCGCTTAGCATTTAAAGACTTTGGAGGGCTGTGTCTGTTTTTTCCAAAACCTGAAACACAAGAGGTAAAGTGTAAGGAATGTATTTATAATTTCTGTTTGCTAATTCTACTTCCAAGGCCAAGAAGCATATCATTAGACTAACGTTAGCTGCAGCAACCCTGCCAATACTACCCAAGATTGCATTACATTTGTAACACATTGGTTTGTTCTCAATCTAAATGCCCTGGAACATTTTTAATTGTCATACTTATAACAGTAGGACTAGCTAGCTAGCTGGTCTTCTGAATGGGTCATCAGCTGCTGTGGATGCTAATAAAGTACATTCTTAAGAATCAATGAGAAACATTTAAAAGTTAGCAAGAGACAGCGTTTTAAATCAGTTAGCTTAATTAGCTAACTAGCTACAGCAAATAAAATCTGCCACCGACAATTCGATGGTTGCTAACTAGCTGTGATCAAGGACCCATTGTTTCAAAATTAATAAAGAATTTATAAAGAAGTTCAGAGTTAAATCCACCACTGATCAAAAAGCATGTGCAGAGAATGGGAAGCTTGACAGGCATAGCAACAGTAACTAAGGGAGGCGGGGCTTAGCGAACAGTCAGTTATTGTCCTGTATATTATCCAAAGCCCTAGTTTTTAAGACGTTATGTTGCCTTATTGCACACATTAATATTGAACACTGTGGGAGAATAAGTGATGCCAGGGATGCCCAGGGCAACAAATAATGTTGGAGGTTGACAGTTATTGTACTGTCTGTGAATGTGTGTGTGTGCGTGTGCGTGTGTGTGGGAAAGTCATGGGCAAACACTGTAGGCTCGAGCCCCTGTCTTCTTCTTTTTAATTCATTAGAAGAATTTCTCTGTTTTTGCTGTATGCAGTCATTTCCCTTTAACCAGAATTAGCTGCCTATCAGACATGGTTTACTAAACAAACACATTCAGCTGCTGCCAGTGTCAGATTAGCCCACCTGTAACCCACTGGCTCTCAGCACACACACACACATCTCCATGGTGATGAAGGCCAAGGTGCTATGTGGCTGGAGCCCTTTTTCTGTTAGCACACACACTCACACACACAGGCAAATTTCACACATTCTTTGGAGCATCTTCAGGGGGTATCCTTAAGTAACATTTTCAGCTGCTCTCACTTCTTTGAGTATTTTTTTTCTTCTTGCTCTACTTCTCCAGACATGAAAATATGTTTATGAAAACCAAACTGGAAAAAAATAATCCTCCCATGTGTTCTGCCTCCTGAGTACTCAGAAAAATCTAATAATACTAGAGCAGTGTGGGTGACAGGAGTAGTGGCTGTTGAATTTAAAATGTGTACAGAGAAGATTTTGAAACAAGAATCTGTAAATAGAAAGTGTAAATAAATCCTATATATGACAAAATTGCTTTGAATATGGCCTCCTGTTGTGTGCGTGTCTTTCAAGGACTGTTTGTGTGTGTGTGTGGAGGATATGAGCAGAAAGAAATTCACTGCATCTCTAAATATTCCATGTCCAATTGCAGTCAACTAAACTCAAGGTAGGATACATTTCAGAGCATCATGTCCCCTGTACCTCTCTATCCAAACAGCCTAGAAACCATGAGCCTGCGCAGGCATTAGTCAGCGCGGTGAGCGCAGGCTACGGCTAGCAGCTATGCTAACGTGCAGTGTGTAGCTAATTGTATCAGTTGTATTCATACACCGTTGCCATACACACATCCACGCAGGTAAACACTTCTTGTCTGATCCCTCTGGAAGCAGTGGCAGCGCCAGCCTCCTTAATGATACTTTCCTACTCTGTATGTGTGTTTGTGTGTGTATGTGTGTGTGTATGCTGCAGGGGACGGGAAGGAAAGGAGAAGACAGAGACAAAGACACAAAAAACCAGAGCCAGCTGCATTCACTTGCAAATGTGAGTGCATACTCACGTGTCTGGTGTGTGAGAGAGAGAGAGAGTGAGACCGCAGCAGCAGAAGCTCCTCGCTCGTTAAGCTGACTGATGTTCACACAGGCGCTAATTATGGAGTGCCGTCACTGAGGACCCGGTCACTTCATGGAAGAAAACAAGAAATATTAAAACCAACAATGGTCTCAGGAAGGTGTTTATGAAAGGTAGCGTGTCATAATATACACACATAATAATAATACATTAAGGTAGTAAGAGAATAAAAGAGGTAGAAGTGCTAATAAAGAACCGGCTGGAGTCACTAGAAAACTGAAAGAACTTTGCACAAATATCAGCACAATCAATCCTTAGGTTTTTCCTATGGCCATTTTCCTCTGCAGTATATTGGAGCTGTTTACTGCTTGTTTGTACACAGTATGTCACTATTATAGTATCAGCCTGCTGCTTTACCTCCCAATGCCTCCTAACTCCCTTAATTTACAGGCTCATAAACATGTATTTACCACCGCGACTTTTCATCAAGGGCTCATACAGGACAAATGTCGTAGTATCTCTGGGATCACTAAGGCAGAAATGTGAGACAGATCTCATGGAATTTTTAAGCCCTTTTGTCTGAAATCAATTTGGATTCAATTTCTTTGAGAGAGATAACCTCACAGCAACATTATTGTCACAACATGATAACGCGTAGATTGGGGATGTCTCTGGGGAGGATTTAGATGCAATTCGTGGGAGGCCCTGGCAACTGTGGTGTAACCGCTCTAATTTAAAGCTCGCTGGAGGCAATTGGAGGGAACCAACAGCCGGGTGGGGGGGCTGAAATGGGAGAATTATGTCTGTCATGAAGAGTGGCAAATTTAGTGTATGCACATCTCAATCTGTTGTTAATCTGTCTTTATTTCCTGTACCTTTTCAGAAAGTCTACGAGGAACTCAGATACACTGTACAGCGCCTGTAGTGGTGGTCCTAATTTCACACTGTACATGAGTGTTAACTTGGCTGCGATCATTCAAGCAACAGCAGCTTCTTCTTTGTTGCACCTGCTGATTTCTCATCCAGCTGAGAAGCTAAATCAAACACCTGTGCAGTGGACCGTAGTAATCTTCTGCTAAGACACACAGCAGGTACAGATAATCTTAGCTGGAAAATTATCACAGTCACTGTGCAGTGTTTTGCTGCCTAACATGCCGTTAAAACACGCCGGCCCTTGGGCTGGTGAGTCTGACATTTGATTTACAAGGATCAATATGCAAATATGTCATCATGTGGAATTTGCACAGGATTCAGCACTTTTTATAAAAAGCTTTATCTTGATGAGCAGGAACGTGAAACCAGCTGATGAATCCAGCTGTTGCTCACAAGTGGACTTACCCACAACTAGCTTTTCATTACATGGAGAAAAATAAGACCTTTAACAACTTAATTTACAACATTTTTAATACTTAAAGAGACAGAAAATAGGAAAACGAGCTCAATAACACTGGGATCTATCAGTCACTGACACTTAAAATTAAAAATGAAAGTTCCTTCCCTGTTCTTAAGATGGAGCAGTGTGTGTGTGCCCTCAGAGATTAAATTCGAGGGCTATTTAAAGAATGTACTCATCTGAACTCCTGCAACAAAGAGCTGATCTGTCCAATTTAAGCCAAATTTCAAATCAGTGTGTCTGAAGCGACTAAACTTCAAGAAGCCTGTACTGATACCTGCAGCTCAACCATCATGAACTTTGGACATGGCATCTGTTTTACCTTAGCAGGTGAGATATCGCTCTGTTCGTTACTAGGATTTACACTGGGAGTGAATATTTACTTGACTTCACACAATTAGAGCACGACTCTTGAAACTCAGGAGGTTTTTGAGAGATATATTTGTTTGATAAGAAAACTGAACTCCCAAATTAACAGTGACTGCTCACTCATTACATCAGACTGAACTCATCAGGACCAGCCCCATCAGGCTCCATCACGCCTTTCCTCGTCACTGCTTAGAGTCATGGTGACTGAGATCGACAAGGCTTTCTTACATGTGTCACTTTGAATCCATCTCACAGTCAGGTGGTGTTCAGACAAAATGCGCAGCCCGGCCAATCTATTTCACTGGAGACCACTGTGCAGATGTAGCAGGGTTTTGACAACATCTTCGACTCACATTCAGAAGAGTCAGCTCCATTTAAAAAAAAAAAAGAAAGAAAGTTTCTAGTTCGGTAAGTTAAAAGTAAGGCCTATTTCCATAGGTTCTTACTGCCAGACCATTAATTCGAGATTTCACTGCTAAACCAATTTGATGACAGTCAGAGAAAATTGTATGCAGTGTGTTTAGTTTATTGCAATAATTCTGCCTAATAATAGTCTTTTTGTACATGAATATGAAATAATGAATGAATGTGTACTTTACTGGCCCCCACTACCACCACTATTTGAACTTCACTCCATCTCTTTGAGATCAAGGAAAGCCAGACAGAGATAGGTGTAAAGCTTGTTTTGTTCGTCAGCTGCTGTGTTGATCAGCCAGTCTCTTTGTTAGTGCTGAGTGTGATGTTCCTCGCCGAGCTATGAGGTATGCTAGGTCCGCGTGGACATGCTGGCTGTCAGCAGAGGGTGTGAGGCTTTACAGGCGTTCGCGCATCGCATCAATTTGCTGTGAAGTCCGTGACCAAGGCAGAGGCAGCTCTTCTTCTCTTGCATGGATGCTACATTTTGGTTTGAATCATAGTGCAAAATACACGCTTAATCTACTGTTCATGTGTTCTCAAATGGAGTATAATGAAACTAGGTGTCTGTGGTGTCTGTGTATGTGCCTGCAATCAAGTATAACTTAGACTGAATAAAGTGATGCTGGGCAGGTGTATGACATATTCACAAAATACTTCAAACAAAGCAAGCTAATTATTGTTGTATTAAATTTAAATGTATCTAAACCCTTACTTTGATTAAAGTTATATTTAATAACTGTTCTGGGTTTCTATAAAATCAAAGAACAGTTACTATGAAAGCAGTGATGTTAATTTTCAGGCTGGAGGCAAACTGTAGGCAGATGGAAAGGTTGTAATAACCTTTTCATGCCTTTTAGGTGACGCTGTTTTTTTAGCTAGAGCACCCATTAATGTGTAAAACACATTTTATTTTAACCAAACATCTATACTATTTTACCCCAAAATGTCAGTAGAGTCAAGATTCAACAGAGAAACCTTGATCCCTCTGCCTTCTCTAATCGCTTATTTAGCAGATCACACACACCAGCTACAATATATGTTTTTTGGATCTGATCTATAACCCTCGGCGTTTTGTTCTTGTAGTCGCTCGACTAATTTCATCTCTCTCAACAACTGGTGAAAAGACCAAAGGATTATTTTGTTGTTACAGAGATGATACACACAGAGCTGCATTTTAGCTGCTGTATGTCTAAGGGATGCATGTTTTTTTTGTTTTTTTCCTGAAAATTCAGGAGAGCAGTAAGCTGACTGATGGACGTAGTCACGCCTTGGCACCTCTGGTTGCTAAGAAAGGCCCAACCCACACCTCGCAGTATGTTGAACTGTGCCACATCATGCCTTTAATCTGTTCCTGTCTAATGTGCCTGCTACAGGCTGTTAATGTATTTCACACAGGTTGACAGTGAAGGAGACTGAGAGGTTTTACATGTGAACTGTGGCAAACTGAACATCATCTGTGGCGCCGTGTTGAATACTGATATTTCGCCAGCTGCTGCATCTACTCTGCCTTTCAAAAATGAGCTCTGTGTTTAGTCCCAGCCAGGAAATTCTAGGAGTCCCTACTGCATGTCAGGATACAGGCAAAGACGTGGAGGAGCCCAACTAATTAGAAAAATAGGAATTATGATTTATGATTAAAAATAGTATATATCTACACTGTGAGTCACACTCTAACACCTGAACACCACTTATTGGAGGATTCAGGAGTATGAAAATAGTTATCAACTGCTAGTGTGATATAAATCAAAAAGTAATGACAAATGGTTGATATAGTTAGCTAATAAATGACAAAATAAGTTGTACAGTTGTGCAAATTGGAAACCTTTGACTGTGTATAAATTGATAATGGTCAAAATTAGGGTTGGGCGATAAAATGATGATACTTTATCACAATATCAATGATATTGTGATATAAAAGTATTACGTAATTTCTTGATAGAAGTATGTTAATATGTCATGTTCTGACCATAAAGAAGGTTTAAAACCACAACTAACCATCTGTTTCTTTCAAATTTCACTCAGGAAAGATTAATGATTTGATATTTATTGTGGTAATTATCAACATCCACCAGAAAAATGCATCATAATAAATTTTTTTTAGTCATGTCTCCCCAGTCCTAATTGAAATACATATATTTGAAATCCTGAAACATAATGGATTACAGATTGGAAATGTCTGGTGCGAAGTTGACTCAAACTGGCGCCACTTAAACATTGTTGTGATGTGAATAAGTCTACTTTTTATAATTTATAGAGTTTAGAGTGTAATTATCTGTTTTCAGTGAAATGAAAGCGTCACAAGTTTGCAATCAAAACAGTTGCAGCTTTTTGCAGAAACCCTCCAAATGGATAAGCTTACCTAGACTTGACAGCACCTACAGTAAAAGTTGTTTTCACCTTCAATGCCATGTGGCTGTTTTTCTGAGGATTAAGAAAACGCAGCATTTCAGGTTCGCATCAATTTAAAAACTGCAATACGAATGTTCAACCTCACACGTTGGGTGTGTGTGTGTATGTGTGCAGTGCATGTGTCTGTGTTCTTATGTGGATGTGTACATCCCTTCTTATCACAGTTAGGCCACCAAGTTGCCAAGAAGCAACAGCAGCCGACCCCGCTGGCCTAAGCCTAAGTGACTCTGTAGCGATAAAGATGAATGGTTAGTAATGACACTCAGGATATGTAATTAACTGGTGTGTACATGTGTGTGTACATGTGTGAGTGCGTGCACTACTGTTACTCCTGCTTTTCATTTGCAGCTAACTAATTCAATCCTGCTAACTGACAGTAGATTCATTCACACACTCAATGGAAATACTCTTATTGGTTTTTTTTGGATTGTTTGAAGTCAAACTAATAAATTACAATTAATTCTTTTTAACCTCACCCGTGTGTTATTGCACGCGAAGATATCCAGTACACAAGTGCAAGTGTGTGGATGCATTTGTCTCCATCCATGTATGTTACTCGTATGTGCATCTGTATTTGTTTATACAGTGTCTCTATATGTGCTCAATGTGAATGTTTTACTGTGTGTGTGTGTGTTTCAGTCAGAGAAAAGCTTCCTCTCAGTTTGATCCAGTTCTTGTTATTGCCACAAATGACAGCGTTTACAGTGCTACGTTGGGTATTGCTTAGCACCAATAAACCATGCTGTGAAATGTGCCACCTGGCAAGTTGCCATAGTGTGTGCTTGTGTGTTTGTGTCTTAAAAGGAAAGAGAGCATAAAGGGAGGGTTTAAGCTGAAGGCATTCTGTACCAGTGATGTCGCTTTTGTTAGAAACGTAGGGTCTGTGTGTTTACATGCTTCAGTACTACAGTATATTACTCACTGTTGCTAATATTAACATGCATTTAACACATATTGAAGTTTCTTGCTACTCTGTTTAATAATACAACTTAATGCTCGGGTAGGATTTCTCATAGCTTACAGAACAGCTGGATTTGTTAAAAATATGTGTATTTGTTATGCAACCTCCATGCCAACACACACACGACTGCTAATGTGGCTGGACCATATCACTGACAAAAACCCCGCTTCTAACCCTAAACATGACTGTGTAACCTTAAACCTAAAATGGGGTGCTGTATGTAAGTGTCAGTCAAACACTTTGCACACAGTCCCTCCCAGCCTCATCACTCTTCAGTAAAAGTGCCCACCATAAGCACTGACATGATGTGGGAGCCAAATTGTACAATGAAAACTCATGTATTTTAATACAGAGTGAACTTGAAAAAGGCAAATATACAATCCTGTTTGCTACAGTTTGTCTCGCTCGTTTCAGAAATGAAACGCTCACTCTGGATAGTTACTGACATTTTCTCTCCTTCACCCTCAGATTAAACTGAGCGCCCAGGCCAGCAAACGCTTGCCAGCGAGTCAGGCAGGTGGAGGACAGGAGGTCAGAGCCGCTGCTTGACGGTCATTGCTGAAGGTTCCACGGGGTGAATCACAGGGGCCCGGACCGCCCCTGCAGACCAGGAGTGTGTGCACAGACAAACATGCGAGCAGAAATGCAGATCCGAATGCATCGTCAGCAAAGGTAATACAAACTGCTGTTTGGTTGTTTATCTGTGTGTGTTTGTGCCACTTCGCCAGTTTACTTTTCTGGTGAGACCAGTGGAGCTCTCGAGGCCAGTGAGCAGCTTCAGGAGACACTTGTGGTTATCAAGTTAACACTCCAACCCCAGGTCACCCTGACCTACTCCACTCCCACCAGACCACCTTAAAGTCAAGAGAGACTAAAGAGGACCCTGCTGCTGGAGCTAAACTGTTGGCTGGTGTACTTGGGAGGACTTGTTGAGTTTGTAGATCACCTCTGCTGCATTACACTGACTGGAAGACCATCACTACAGGCAGTCTGAGCTGCACCTGCTCAACCTTTTCCTTATCAAACATGGAAACAGCAGGCGAAAGAAGGGCAAACTAGGTGGTTCAATAAAGAGCAGGGAAAAGAACTTTTTAAGAGGTAACATAGTTCAGATGTTTCTTCAGCTATGTTGGCAGAATTGTGTACACAGATGCTTAACTACACAGCATTAAGCCTTTTTCAAACAGCAGTCACACAGTATGTCCTGAAGGCACTGAGCACAGCACAAGCTGCAGCAAAAGCTACAGGCAGCAGAGCAATTTGGTGAAACCTGCAGGAACCCTGGTAACACAGCGATGTGTTTGTTTGTGTCTGCTCGGACCAGAATGTCACTGTAATTTACACAGAGTTAACAGTGAGCAGGGTACAGGATTAATCATCAGTATCTCGTTAATCATCATGGTTACTGACGTTCTGTGCTCTTGCACACACATTATTGAGCTATTCAAAAATAACAAACAAAGCCCTGAGACTGTTTAAATACAGTAGCCTTTTTATTTTAAAAACTTTATAACGCTAATCAAACCGTTATATACACTTATTTTACACACTTTGTTCCTGACGAGTACAGATGAAAGGATGTTTTCCTCTGCGTAGCAACTGCATGGATATCCTTACACTCATCATGTGACACAAATTTTACTATTACATTTGACATTTTCACACACAGTCTCACCCATAGAACATATATGACATAGGTTTATACACAACACAAATATCCACCTCCACACACACAGACATTGTAAAAGCTCTCCACCCAGGACCCACAATGACACCCTAGGTCATAATTATACTCTCAGCCATTGTCCCATTGTTTCAGGATATACTGCACACACACATTGAGTGCCAGTGTCTCCTCTCCATCTATTACTGCCCTTTTCTCCTCACTTCCTCATTTCCTCTTTCTTGTCCCTCCTCCTTTCTTGTGGAGGGGTGAGTCACAGTCTTGAGCGCTTGTTACTCAAAGTGCCGCAAGAAGCGGTTCTGATTAATCTTCATTTGAATTTCAGAGGAGGGATAACGCCGTATTTCACAGGTGGTGGTTTTAGAGATTGGCGCGGGATTTCAAGATAGTTCTAACCTGGGACATGACAGAGTGAGAGAAGGAGCTCTTACAAGCTTCCTGCTTTATTGTGATAAGGATTGAACACTGCTGGCAAAAGTATAGAGAGGGGAAGAAATTTTACGTACATCTTGAAATATACTTTATATATTAGAACATGTTAGTTATTTAAAGGCAACAGTATCTCAGAGAAGTTTCAGTAGCAGCTTGTTACAGTTAAACAATTTAACTGTTATTAGTAGACTGCTTGAAAATAAGTTGAATGAGTGGCGAGACATGGCTAGAGCAGAACACAATAGAAGAAATACAAGTGTCAGAGGTTTGTCCTTGTGCAGGAGTCAGCCATTTAAAGTCCCTCCCTCCTCGTCCAGTGGATAACACACTGAACCTGCTTTTGAGCCCAAGGTTACTGACCATTTCCTTCAGCCAAGCGCTTTTCAAAAAAAAAGAAAAGATAAATAAAAGAAGGCTCACCTGAGGTACCTCTATGTGAGACTGACAACAAAGAGGTTCATTTCAGTTTCAAACAAAAAGGCAGTCTTATATGTTTTGTTATATGTCTGGAAAGCTTGAAACTGTAGATCAAGCAAAAGTAAAACAGCTGCTGCAACTCAAATTTAATTTCATATTCAACTCATACTTTAAAGGCCTTTAGACTTGTTCTTTGGTCCAACACTAAAAGACTGAAGCTCGACTTTATGCACAACATCATTATTGTGGGTCATTGTTCTGATGGATTGAATTATTGTCTTTTCAGTCCACTAAGTGATCTGGGAAACAGTATGGAAGAATAACTATAATAATATACTGAATACCCTCAGATATTGACTTTGATTTCTTTTCAAAGGTTAATATGTTACTGCAGCACAAAAACGCCTTGGTATCTAACACCTAAGTGGATACAACACCTTACATCTATGCGTCGATAAATAAGAAACACAATAGTCTTTTGTTTACTGATGCTAGCAAAGCAGGGTGTGTCAGTCAGACAGTGGATTTACAAAGACACCTCCCATTGGAGTAAGACACAGCCTGTTGCACTTGAAAAAAAAATTCAACTTCAACAGACTGTCACCATTCAAATATTTATTTTCCTATTTTTGAACAGTAGTTCTAATATTGAATAAAGAGCCTGTATTAAAATGAATACAGTCAATTAAAAATGAATTGTAACATTGTTAGTT
The DNA here is from genome assembly GCA_033238685.1 of Lates japonicus. Taxonomy (NCBI): domain Eukaryota; kingdom Metazoa; phylum Chordata; class Actinopteri; family Centropomidae; genus Lates; species Lates japonicus. Next base: position 53,952 of record BRZM01002912.1, on the reverse strand, counting down.
TTGTAGCTTGCTTGCCAAAGGACCACTACAATATGTAACATGACAAAATAGCTAATTTAGGCCATGTGGCTAAAGCTAACAATGGGGGTAACGAATGAAAATTCTAACATGCCTGGTAAATGAGAAGTCTCTTGTTGTGTAAAGTGCAACAACAGCTCAGACCTTTTTTCACAGTCAAAATCTAAAATGTAAGTAACAATTCAAAGATCTGAGAGTGGGCTCAGTGAAAATGTCACTGAAGTCGGTCTGTAATTACCTTAATATTTTTTATTGCCGGAATTTAGTTTGATTTGTTAAATCTGTTCCACCTCAGTTATTTCTTTAGTATAGAGGAATGCTTCGCAGCGCTGGTTCACCCAAATTGAAATTGACAAAATAGTATTTCAAAAAGGAACAAAACTGAATACTTGCGAAGATACATGTTATGTTTTTTTAAACCCCCACTTGTCAATTTTGGATTAAACCCAGAAGCAAAAGGAAAGCTGTTCTCCAATATGTTGACAGATGTATCACTACAAATATAAAATAGACTGGAAGGGGGAGCATTCATTTCAAAATACAGCTCGACTCATTTGGATTGAGAGGGAGGCCGCAGTGTCAAAATAAATCCTTTGTGATACCTTGTTGGTACAGTATGTCTCTTCCACTTTATTACAATGGAAAGAGCTTTACTCCGAAAATAATAGTGAGAGAGAGAGGCAGCTACTTGACTGCTGTGGAGTGCAATCATTTTGTGACTGCTGAGCTAATTGAAGAGATGCATCTACCTTGACACTTATTTCTCAACAGCTTGCATACATTTCCAATGCTAATCTCTCTATCTGAGATCTGCATTACCCTGAATCAGTTAAAATTTTAAAGCAGTACTGTCTGTCTGTTACGCGATCTCTGTGTAAAAGTGGCAATTGTGAGCATGTTAGCATGCAGACATTAGCATTTAGTACAGAGTCCTACTGTGTCTATACTGGCACTTATGACACTTTGGGTCACCCACTTTTGCCTGTAATAGTTTGTCTCCTTTTCTTTGTTAACATACACCAGATATACATCAGCAGTATGCATGGAGGGTCTGAAACACCTTAAATCTCTTACAGTCTTTCTGTTTTTCCAGGTACAACGCCCACTAGACAATTAACAAGCAGCTACGTGGGTTAGCAGCCAACTGTGCATATATTGTTTTTAAGTACAGCATAGTTAGCTGTGACGAAGGAGCACTAATTCAAATATGTGCTGTTATGTTTCAACAGTGATGTATGCCATTTTGTAAATTAAATGGAATGAGTTTTATAGTGTGAATTGATTGGTTTCTGAAGTGTACAAGCTTTGCGTTACATCCTGTAATGTCTGGCTAATTAGAGAGAACTAATGTGTTTTTGTTTTTTTAATCTTTCTCCTGAAGCTCCAGTACTAAATGAAACTTTAATAGAGTTTGTGAGGTTACATCTTACTCCCGCTTCACTGTCAGTGGAGATTGCTGGGCAGCAGCTGGTAAAGTTACGTAAGATGAACCTGTAAAAGAACATCTGATAATGGAAATGGAAGGAAATCTGAGCACTGAGCCAGATACATGCAGACACACGATGACTGCACATGTTCTGCTCTGTTCACCTCCTTGTGCTATACTGTACTCTGTCTTACAAACACACACACACACATTACATAACTTACAAATACACAACAGTAGTACACACTTCTGTCTACGTATATGAACCACCTGTTACATAAAACCCTCTTGCTCACCTGTTGTCATGGAGAACTGCTGATATCACAACCCTCCTATAAGTGTTGGGACATTATTCTTAGCTATCTTGTTCTTTTCACAGCTGCTGTCTAGGCAACCATATTGTCACATTAAATGTTATACTATTTTTTTTGTGGCATTTAACATGACTGCAAGTTTTTGTTGTTTTTTTTAAACATCACAGAGACATGTCATGAAGCTGGTTTTTACTCTGACCCCTTCACTCCTCACAGAGGTTTTACAACTGCAGTGCAAATCTCCTAGCAACCACTATTGATGCTGTGAAGATGATTCACTGTAAAACACTCTGTGTGTAAGAATTTATTAAATACATAACAATCATGTCCATGTGAAGAAAGTGGAAAGATTGTTGTGGAGGCAGCCTGAGCCACTGTATCCTCTATATGTCCCAAAACAGAGTGTATGGACAGTGATTTCCGTCCAGACCAGGTCCCTTTGTCTCTGTGGGAAGGTCAGGCACAATGGTCAGCCGCAGTAGAAATTATTATTATTTTTCTCCATTTGCCAAACATCAGCCCGTGGTGAGGACTTATTAGACAATTTACAAAATTGTAATGCAGCAACATTCAAAAAGAGAGGTTCACACACCACATTCAGAGATAAGATGTGAGAGCGTCCCATTTCACATATCATCTGGACCCCAGAAACCAGTTGGTTATCTTGCTCTTTTGTGGGATCAATTAGTTGGTTGCTTGTTCACTGATTAAGCTGCAGGATTTCTGGCACCAAGGGACCCTCCTTTTACAATCAACAAACTGACTAGCTGGTCCCCTGTGTTTGTCCCTCACCCTGTCCATTCAAGTCCATTCTTTACTTCACTTGGTTCTCACGCAGAAACACAGAGCTCCTCCTCTGACAGCAGCACATTCAGCTCCTACTGGTTTTCTATGATTGGCAAGTGCTTTGAATTTTAGACCATAAGCATATAAAGTAATATCACACTACCTGACTTAACATCAATCAAGTGTTTTAACAATTCGATTAAATCATCATTTGTCATTTGAATGTTATAAAACTCATAAATAGAACTGAACCAGCTTAAACTACAATTAGATTTTCACTCTTTAGGTAATTCAGTCATTCAATAATATTAAATGAACAAACCCATGCTGAACTAAGAAGCCAATGCTAGCACTGAAATAAAAAATATCAAGCTAACTAAAAATAAAACTAATTATAATAATTCAGGGAAAGATAGAAGTTTGTGATTTGAAATGAAAAAGGAAATCTTTGCTTTTCTTGTATTTTTCAAAATGGCATCAGGGATGATGCTCGCAAATTAGACTTTTGTGACACAGAAGTTGGAAAAAGCGCTAAGAAATTATCTACTTGTCCAGCTCCTGCATACCTCCTTATCACTAAATGTCTGTTTCTGTTTAGGTCTACAACTCTGTGGTCTCTACATTCAGTGTGACTGGTATGCAATGTAGGTGTAAGCTTTTTAAAGATATATATCAGTCACCTTCCAGCACTGAGGCTAACTCTGCAGTAAGAGTTCTGCTTTTTTGTGGTGACACTCAGTGATGTGCCTGCACTGGACAATGGAAGAGGAATATATGGTTTGCACCTATAGCAATTTTGAAAGTACTAGAGGAGGAATAGTTTTCAGAGTAACCTGTTGGAAATATAATCATTCATCAGATGAGAGCTTTTGACTCAGGAAATTATCCTGAGTCTGGAAGTTCTGAGACCTGCCACGCTATGAAGTCACAACATTTAAGCTCTGGCACAGGTCTACACTGTGTTCATATATTACTCTACTTGTAAGTAATTCTATTGTTGCACCTCTTACACACTGAATTTCCCAGTAAAGCAAACTAGTGCCTGTTGAATTCTTCCAGAGTTCAAACATTTTCTCGGTTGAATGAAGAATGAAGAGAGATGAGCAGTTGACGCAGCTGCTCGGCCTTAATTTGCCCAAAACTCATTACAAATTGGGCCTCACAAGACTAAGTCGAGAACTAGATTTGTTTTGTGCAACTAATGGATTTAGACATCTACCTGAAGTCTGACCATTAGTTTGATCAAAGCCAGAGTCAAGGTTTTTAGTTTATGGAGGCAACCTGCGGACAGCTGATGAAATCACCTTTAAAGTCATAAAAACAATTCTTACAGTCCATCCAAACAAAGCACTGAAAGAAAATGAATGCTAGTTGCTAGTTGATATTGACTTAGATTTACAGAAGCTGGAGAACACCAGGTACAACATGTCCCAGTAACAGCTACAATATTTCTCCAGAACCACAGGTTACCATCATCAGCTCAGGTACAGTACAATGCTACTGTTATTTAAAAGTAATATCAAACAGTTAAGTTAAAATGAATTATCTATAATACCTATCAATGAATCAAACTCATGCTAAATGGAAGCTTTTACTGCCGACATTAACGCCATTACTGTCTTGACAGCCATTGATTACCTGGGTTGTCCAAAAGCCATTTATTGCCTCCTAAGCTTCTGATAGTTGCACGTTGAAGATTTAGGGATTTAGTGAGCACTGCAGACACATTAGCCAAGATCTGTCAAGGGCCCATTAATTCTATAGCATCTACTACTGATGTTGAGCATATAAATATGTAAGATGGCACAAAAATGTAACAACAAATCAATTCATCAATCATCACAATCATCATCATCAAACAGTAAGAAAATTAGGTTCTAATAACAAAATACAATTATATACCCATAGAGGTGTCACAAACCCTAATGAAACAACACCACGAAACTCTGTGGTCTTGAAATGAGTACAGAGTTTTTCTTTATCTATGGGTTGGG
>BRZM01002912.1:32711-42743 GCA_033238685.1 Lates japonicus | reverse complement strand
CAGGTTACGCATGTTGTTACATTTATAATCTCCTCATTTGGACTAAGGGATTTGTTGTCTTCAGACACTGTGCTTAGTTTCTTGAAAATATCATGTGCTAAGTCTTTTAGATGAAACCAGACGTAGACAGCAGAAGATAAAGTTTTTGCTCCTTGTTTCACACATTTGTACATCACCAATTACGAGTAAAAAGTTTATGACCGTTTCCAGACAGAGATTTTGGAGTTAAGATACAGAGAGAAAAAAAGGACGTGTCTAAGTTTCTTAAACAAGTCTCCACTGTGGCTCGGAAGCCAAGAGTTTTCACTGACTGCCTCGAGAAACTGTCTATGTTTGTCAGCATTACCCCTGTCAGTCGCCTTCCTCCATTTTTGCTTACCCAGGGAGACCAATATACCGCTATTATTGATTCAGAGGCAAAAGGTCACAGGATTGAAGATGCAGCAGCCATAAAACCGTGGAGCACTTTCATTCTATGACCGATACCGTATCATTTCCGGTGGTAAAACTTTAACACCAGTTGCTTTGTTGCTCAGGTTTCTTCAATAGGTGTGTGCCTGGTCACCAGTGCTGGTGTTGCCTTTTGCCCCATCTTCGCGTAAACATCGGCAGCCTGCAGGCAGAAACTCAATATCAAATCAACCCCAATCATCCTCGAATGATGTTCGCCGGTTGTGTGGTGTGGTGTAATTTGCCATTTACCGATCAGTGACACGTTTGTTCACCCCGCTGGGCAGACGATTTCATCAACTTCGGTATTCAATTGCTTGATCAGTGGTATTTTGACGAACCCATCTGTTCAACGGACGATTTTACTCTTGGGACGTTGTGCCTCGGGTAATATTGGTAAAATATTAAAGAGAACAATGTTGGTTGGCACCCAAGATGACTGGTTGAAGTTGGGAAGTGAAGTGAATACACAACACATAATACTTCATTGGGCAAGAGCCACAGTTTTCACCACGCCTGGTTTTCCAACACTATATGGAACAGGTCGCCTACTCTGAAGTCGCGGAAGCTGGTTAGTGCACTTTCGAATTCGGAACCGGCAAACCAATTTATAGTCACTAGGCAGCAGTTTACCACAACAGCAAACATTTTGCCAGTGGAGCTGATAATGTACCCATTTTTTCGTTACCGATTTAGAATATCAGGTAAACACCTTACTGTCAAGGGTTGCGCATTGAAGTACTGGGTATTACAACCAGCGTCATTTTTTATTGTGTTATGGTATGAGTGCAAGTGTTGAAATTGCTTTTCTTCGTCACCTCCTTATAGAAGAAAAGTTGGTAATTGTAGTCTGATCAGCAGACCACGAACTCGCCATAATCAACAGTGTGACGAAACCCTGTACCACAGACAAAGCGATCGATTTTTGTCTTTTATCTGGAAGAAGAAAAGCTGGTGTGTGTCAGTGTTAACCTCAGGTTATGTTCTTTTATTTTTGAACAACTGGAATTCGAAGTTCATCTCAAAGCTTTTAGGTTACCACACCTGTGTATGGTACTATGATTCTAGTGTAAACAACTCGCACGTTCGTCAATAATAACATACCTTTTGCTGCACTATTTAATATTCGCCAGGACAACAGCATGATCCGTAGTTACATCAGTCTGTTTTCACGATTAATATAAAAGCAGAATTTCGGCCAGAACAAACATAGCTGATGTACCCAACAACAAACCGTCGATTTCTATTTGGTTTTAGTTGTTGAAACATTTTATTCTGATGGTGTAAAATGTAAAGTCACTGCTCCAGGTGTGCAGCTGCATTGAAAGACTGCTTTTTACTTTTCATATCACTAGCAAGTAGAACATCCATTTCAAGCCTTTTAGTTCCTTGATGAGCGAATCCTCTCATTTTCCACTGTTAGATTATTTCATTCAGGTTTTGCATGTTGTTTCATCAACTTCTTCTTTCCAAGTGGGCATGATCTTTGCAGAGTGAGTTATGTATGTAGCCACGAGCATCCAGCAGGGATGAGTGCCTCAGAAACAGGCCTCTGCACTCAAGCCCACTCAGCATGAGCTCGACAGCTGGTAGTCGCACCGCTGGGAGGTTCGGCTCAGTATAAGGAACAAAAACAGGATGGCTAAATCCCCACTGTGTGAGTAAGAGTACTGTTGCTAGAACATGTGCCTGCATGATACTCCTGGCCCTGATCCCAATTCTCTTGATTTCAGCTCCAGTCAGAGCAGCTGTGCTGGGTGGGAGTGATGGGAAACTCCCAAACTGTGAGGACTACTACCTTTGTCAACACCTTGAACATATGACACTGGACACTCCAACCTGGTCAATATTGGTAAGTCACTACCTGTAGACATACTGTAGGATATTATAGAAACTGACTTGAGAAACTTGTCATACTGACATTTTGGTAAATTGAGGCCACATTCATGTTGGTAAGCTTAGCCAGCAGTTGGTTAGCTTAGCTTAGCTCAAAGACTATAAATGGGCAAAGCAGCTAGTCTGGCTCTGTCCAAAGTGAATAAAATCCATTCTTTTAATTCCCTAATGACAAAACTCCAAGAAGATGCTACAGCCAGCCGGTGAATAGTTCCACCAATAACCATTCAAAAACCACAATGTGTTGTTTTTATACTCAGTTTTTGTATGAATTAAACAAAATATGATGTCTTAATTTGTGAGGGTTAAAGCCAAGCTAGCAGTTTCCCTTTGTTCTATGCTAAGCTAACAGGCTGTTGGCTGTGGCCTTAAAGATGAGAGTGGTATCAATGTAGTTGTTGTTTTTTAAGTGCATTTCACATATTCTACTTTCCCCTACAAAATATAACTTGTTATACTGTACTGAAGCCTGTGCCAGTTATACTCCAGCAATTTATTTGGAAAATAAAACTTAATTTTTTATTTCTATAGCCTGTAGTTTATTATTTATGCCCTGTGTGAACTGCTGATTTGCTTTGAATACAAGAAGGGAAGGTGGCAAATATACTGTGTCTCATAATGTGTATAAAGTACAAGAAAAAAAGTAATGTAAACCTTTTTCAGTCATTAATGGTCAATGCCCTAAAATAGCACTAGTTTGTATTGAAACATCCAATAAAACAACTGTCAGTTATCAAAGTCCTCAACTCCAGCTGTTTTTAGAGCAACCATTTTATATACAACATTTAAATCAAGATACTATTAAATAATTATATTTTTTTCATTATTTCTAAAATTCTAGTTTTATGTATTACCCTTTCAAAGAGTGACCGCAGATAGAGTGGGTACCATTAAGCGTTATAAATCCAACCATTAGTAAAGCAACATGTCTATTTTTTCCTTACTTTTTTTTTAAAAAGCAATTTGCTGCTTCTCATTGCACCCTTTTCATACATAATGTAATGGTTTTAGTCTGGATGATCAGAGCAGAGAAGAAGTGAGTGGGGGAGATCTCGGCTAACAGCTCGTTATACCGTGCATTCCAGCAGCTCATCAGTGAGCAGCCAGTCAGCCATTAAGTGTAATATGTTATTAAATATTTATTTGGTCCAAGGCCACTGCTGTGCTACATTAGATCTACATGTTCGTCATTAGAGGACATCAGATGCATTATGAATGCAGGATGTGAAGCACAAAAGCCATGTTGGAGTTGAGGTTATAGAGGCCAGCTGAAACCCAAACACCTGCTGGTTTACTCACAGTCACTGATAATTGTATTGTCCTGGAGATGACAGTTTTTGTATTCATCATGGCTGAAGTGCCTCTGGTCAGACTGTTGACCTGGGACCTAAACTGCTTGTTTCTGCTCTGCTTTTGCCTCTTGTTGTTTGTTAGTTGTCACAGTTTAAGCCACGCTAGCAGCAAACCACCACATAGATTGAGATACCTAAATGACTATTGGATGGATTGCCATGAAATTTTGTGCAGACATTCATGGTCAAGGAGGATGAAATCCCACTGACTTTGACCCCTGACTTTTCCTCTAGTGCCACAGATTGCCATGAAATTAGGTACACTCATTCATGCTCCCCAGGGGATTGACCTCCAAAAACACCCAAACTATAAAATGAAACTGTTGGCTGATATCTCATATCAAGGTTTAAATATTTTATAATATATGTCATACAATCCTGGTTCAAACACTATGTTGTAAAAGTGTTGAGGTGTATGGGCTGGATAATATTAGGAGTGTGTATGCTCCTACCTGGGTTTGCTAGCTTTTAGACTTAAGTCCCACATGAACCTGGTTTCATCCTGCTTCAGCTCTTGACAGTGCTCACGGGATTCACAGTGAACTTTTCCTGCCTTCAGGAATTTAGTGGAGCCATTATCACTGCTGTCTTTTTCTAGCCAATACACAGGGCCACACAGAGAGTTTCTGGTGCCAGACACATTGTTTCCTGATAAAGGATTAATGTTACCTGATGAACAACAACTTTCTCTTCAAAACAATTAACCTCACAGGACTTGCTACTTAAAGTTTGTTGCTCTGCACCTACCTTTAGCAGTTGACTACAACAGTGCTACATAACATTTTTATATAGGACATAACAGTTTGCAAAAATAGGCAATAAGACTAATACTTAAAGGTGTTGTGTTACCACAGCTCTCTCCTTCATCTTCAAGGCTGCCTGATCCTCTTTGTGTGGTTTCCATGCTGTTTGAGCTGCATTTTTCCAAAGCTCAGCACCATTTCTTATGAGTTTTGCGTAATACGTTTTGGCATCTTACTCCTTGTATAGCTCTTAAACTTTGGGTCCTGTTTTGCCTCAGGTTTCAGTTTTAAACCAGTTGACCGCAGCACTTATATTTAGAGTCTTAATAATGAAAGTAGAACAAATACAGAACATTAGCCCTGTAGTGCACTGACTTTTGTTTTGGGTGAAAATGCAACTTAATACAGTAATTATATTTATTTACTGCAACATAACCTCCAGCAGTGAGAGCAATGTTCTTTCAGCATTAAGGGTAGCGCAGTGCTCCTGAAATAACAAAAGTGGAACATTGTGTGTGTTTACTGTGAGTGTGTTTGTGCATTTGTGTAGTAGTTGTGTAGTTACTCAATGGGGCGCAGGAGGAGTGCTAAAGAGTGGGTGTCTTACTATACAAACACACACCACAGTGAGGTGCCACTATGCTGAGCTGTGCTGGGTGACTCGACATGGTTTACACTATAGACCTCACTGCAGGAGGCATTGAGAGCACACACCACACAGCAGGGTCTAGCCACAGCTCATTACTGCCGGTTGAAATGGGCGCAGCACACACACTGGGATTAAATGGGTAAATAGCTCAAATAGAACAGTGTGAGCTGGTGTCTGTCATTGTTCTGTGTGTGTTGTGTTTACTGTGGACAGCGTACACACACGTCTGCAGGACAGAGGCACAGAGGTCAGAGACAGCGTGCGATTACTGATTACTGACTGACACACACTCCTCTTTCCTCACTGTTTACACATAAACCTCAGTCACCCTGGGTGTCAAAGCTGGGGGTTGGATATCTATATCCACAGCGGCACAGAGCATTCCTCACACACAATGATAGCCACATTATACAGTGCAGAAAATCCCGTTCCAGCTTTATCAATATCGGCCCACAAACCCAAAAACCCACCACAGCCAACAGAAAATGGCTGTGGGGAGACAGAGAATATTCATCATCGCTGGGAGGAAAGGTTGGCTCTGGGAAACTACGGAATTGTTTATTTCAAGCCGAACAATGTTGTGTTTATTTATTCTGTTGAGGTCTCTAGCCAGCTGGCTTCCCTTCATTGCCACAGGACCCAGGAATAATGGACAGCCCTAACAGTTGAGAAAATCAACTACTTTTCTTGTGCTTCCTCCTCCTAATATTAGTTTGTTTTGAGCCCAATTTCTCTTTCTCGGCAGCACCATGCTAAATGCTGTGTTACACACATTCACAATACGAAACTGCCCTGTACAACGCTGGCCCTGTGCTGCTGTGAGAGCTGCTCACTGATGCTGCTCAGGAGTTTGTTGCCTTTCTCACCTTGATGACTGCTGAGAGACTGGAGGAAGATGCTGTTGCATGTCTTTCTCATCAGATTTCACTGCATTCAAGCTGGTGAGGCTTTTACTCCAGGTTCGTTATACCCACAACATGCTGAAGGGCAAGTTAGGACTTTAATTGAGCACAGTTACCTCATGGTCGAGATATTTCACCAACTGAAGAGTCAAGTAGCTTTCAGCATTATGCTGTCCTAGTCCCAGTGGTCATTTCATATCTGATTTCCTTATGTGGGACCTGATTGCTGGGGCTGATGTTCTGTCTCTGTTCAATAGCTCCAGAATAAATGTGGAAATCTATGTCCTGTCCGTGAGCCTGTCGCTAGAACTGTCAATGAAATGCTTTGAGGTAATGTTCCATTATAAAGATAAACCAAGCATTTTTTTCATCAACACAACCTTTTCCCTTTCATGTCAAGTTAGATGAAGATGAATATCTCACTCTGTATACTTAAATATGAAGTTAAAGCCAACGGGTGATTGGCTCACTGTAGCTTACATTAGCATAAAAGACTGCAGAGGTGCGGGAAAAGGTTGTGTTGAAAAATACTGAGCTATCTTTATAATGGGTGCCCTCAGCAAATGACTTGATCTTGGTTTCGAGCCCACCGGCTGTTTGGGACGCTAGTCCACGGCTGACCTGGGCTGTGGTGAGACAGGCTGTCGGCCCTGTCGGGTCCCGAGGCGAAAGGACTGGGCGGCATGATGGCTTCCGGCCAGTGGTGATCTCTGACATGGTGTGCCCGTCTAACACCATGTTCCCCGCTCGACGGTATAGGCTAACCTGAGGGTAAGCTTCACCGGCAGAATACCGGTGAAGATCTGAACGTGAATAATCTTCATTCTGTCAGGTGACGGCAAACTCCTGAGCAGCGTCGATGAACGCTCTGGCCGGCGGCACGGGCGGCGTTACGGGCAGCTCGCGGCTGGCAATGTGTCAGCAACGGCGCGTATTATGCCGAGAGGTGAGCTCGACAAGTATTGGGGAGGAAAGCAGCTGATTTTCCCAACTGGGCTGGTATTTCAACGTGAAGGGAAGCCGGCGGCTACTCGGCAATAAACAACACGATAGCGAACTGAAGCAACCTGCCAGAGCAACTCCTCCCGGCGATGACCAGTATTCTCTGTCCCACAGTCGCGGCCCTGCGGTGGCTAATGATGGGGCACAACTTCGGCTCGGATAACGACGAATTTCGCTGCCATGTGGCTATCGCTCGGTTGTATTGAAGAACGCGCTGCCGCTTCAATGATTATCCAACCTAACGACGGTACATCGTAATGAAGCCGGTATCGTAATCGCATCTCGTTTATGACCTTGCTCTGGCTCTGTGAACGATGACCGCTGTCGGTAAACGCAACACGCACGGAGACGATGGTTGCCAATGCGCATTCTGTTGTTGTCCCGGTGTGCGCTCCATTCGACCGGCCCCGTGTCGGCTGAACTGCTGTGTGGTGTGCGTGCGTGCTGCGGTGGTCTGCTGTGTGGTCCGGTCACCCGGCGCAATGACGCGGTCAGCCTGTTTGTGGTGAACGCCCGCGCGCTCACTCTGCGCCCCCGTGGCTGCTGCATGCAAACTGCTGCGGCTCAAACACGCGCAGTGTTCCGCTGGGCCGACTCGGGGCGCTGCTGACGTGCTGCGCTGCTGGAGGCCGCTGACCTGACAGGCAAACTGTGCGGCAGTGGTGCATTTCGCAAAACGAAAGTCGTGCACCAGTATATTCTGTTGTTCTGCTTTCATTGATGAACTCTAAACCTGGGGTGCGCGGTACAGACGAACTGGACAGGCCAGGCCTTGGTGGTGCAAGGCTGTGTGCACAGGCTCATGAAAATGATTAACTGGGCTTTCGGAAAAATGCGCTCAAGCACAACAGAAATATATCGACGACTTGAATGATAACAACGCAACTGTGTTGATCTTAAGCACTGCAAAACTGTAATCTATCAAAAATGTTGTCTTCACTGATCAATGAGTGCGGGCGCAACAAACTTGAAAGTAACGGTCTGGCGGATTAATTGTTTGCGAAGAGAGGACGGTTCGTCGAGCAACGTGTCCTTTGTCGAAACGGCTCGAAAGCTTCTGCAATGACCCTGTATTGGCTGAAAAGACGGCGTGCTCCGCCGTCACGGGGGCGGAAAAGTTCGCAATCCCGCCAGGCTGTCAGGCTGAGCGAGACAGGCTCGGGACTATTGGACAGAGGCAGCAGCAGGCAGTGAGCTGCACCTTCTGTGTCCGGCCCGCCTCATGCCTGACGCTGCTCAAATGTTGAAGCGATATGGACTGCGGAAGATCGCGGCTGACGGCAGGTCTTGCAGTATCGGCAACGAACTATGTTGGTGTTTCAGAGGTCAATCTGAAGCTGTAGACGAAGTGTACCGTACTGTCTAATGGCACTGAAGAATCGAGATCAGGTTCATCCTCGCGGGCTGTGATGTCTGCTAAGCTGCGTAACGGCTCAATCCATCAGTCATTGGTATCTCAGCCTCGCTCAATGATGGTGCTGGCGTGTTGAACAGAGGCAACGGAGGCGAGGCTGGCCGGTTTGGGTCAGGTGTTCGGCGGGCGAGGCGCTTCGCGCCATGATGAATAAAAACTGTGCCGGACTGTACGGTATCGGCCTGACAGGCTTTCAGTGAACGGGCTCGGCTGGCCTCCTGTGCCTCAGCCAGCTGGCTTTGTCTTCAGATGCAATGCGTCTGGTGTGACATGGTCTGGCCAGCACGGCAGTGTGGTTAAGTAAACGTTGTGTATTGCAGCAATGGCGGCTGACGCTCGCGAGCTGCTGGAAGCCACGTCGCTGAGCGGATCTCGCTGTCGTGAACTGGAAGCCGTACGTGTGGTGCGGTGAAGCAGCAGGTGCGTGAGACATGTTGCTGGTTGGTTATAACCTTAATGCCCTCTATCGCGGTGCTGAGGCTGGCCGCTGGGGCTGAAATGATAATGGTGTTGTGCTCTTGTTATGTTATATATAAATAATTTGCTTGCGGCTGGACAGACGCTGACGACGGTGTTTTATTGAATCGAACCTGACTGGTGCTGACGGGCATTGACCGATGACGAAAGGTTTACGTGCTGTTGTACTTCTGCGTTATCGGACACCCGCCTTCCGCTGTTGAAACAAATCGGTTCACCAGGGGCGCCAAACGGCAGGCGGTATGAAATAAAGGTGGTTTATTTCAAATAAGTGCAGACGCAGGCTGACCTGATGCTGGATTGCTGTTCGCTGAGCGGGGCGTGATGCTGCCCGATGACCTGCTGGCTGCGGCCAGCTGGCGTTGGCGGGAACAAGGGAGGCTGCTGACAGCCTGCGGCAGACATGCGTGCTGGCGGTGGCGGCGCGGTGTGATTTTTGAGTTGTTAGTAGACGACCGCCGGCTGTTCAGCTAACTGGCGGGTTGTCGAAGGTAAAGAATGGATTTTGACCGCTGAACGACCCGAACCGCGCTGCCAATCTTTGACAACTACTGACTGCTGTGCTTCTGGCGAATAATCGGCCTCAATTACCAAAATCGACAGCAAACAGTTTCTCGAGTCAGAACTCTACGGTATGATGCTGCAGTGGTGACCCGACCGGATGAGCGTCAATCGCCGTTCAGGTGTTGAACAGGTAGTCACGGGAGTTCCGCGCCAGCACGGCTGCTGCGGGCTGGTATCAGGGCTCGGGCCGGGCTCGGCGGGCTGTTCGCTGTTCTTGCTCACGGTCATCCTCACGTTCGCCTGCTGACCGGCACTCCCGGCGGCCCGGCACAATCGACTCATGCAGTGAGCGGTCGCGGGCGGCGCTCATCCCTGTGCTTTCGTGTTGCTGCTGCCGCGAAGTTGATGAGCTGCTGTGAATGAGCGTAATCTGGCGGTGAGGAGGATTCTCGTCGAGAACTAAAGGAAGATGTTCTGTCTTTCAATGCGGCCACGTTGCACGCCGTCGGGAAATAAAGCTGTTTCAACGAAACCAGGTAATCTGACGGACGTTGTTATTATCATCACGCGCTATATTTCATTCTGACCGGCTTTGGCATTCTGCTGCTGATAAATGTTTTCTGATGAGCATATTCTGTCAATG
>BRZM01002912.1:0-10803 GCA_033238685.1 Lates japonicus | reverse complement strand
CACCATCATTACCGGTTTGCGCACTTATCTCCATATCCGTTGGTTAGCACCACCACGAGAGTGATTGTCAACCAGAATCACCCCAACGAGACAGCCGCGTAAACACGTACCGTTATCGGTGCAACAGTCGCGATGAGCGTACAAGACGCTGGCGTCTGCAGCGCCCGTCAGAACCGAAACGTCATTTCAGCCAAAACATTTCAAGATTCCAGTTCAGCGCACAGCATCAGCTTTTGCCATCATCACACGTTGCGCAATACCGATAACGCGAACGCACCGCTGTTAATGCAAATCATTCTTCAGTTCAATCAACAGCACCGAGGATCAACGCCCGCGATTTCGCCAGCGCTGCCGGTCGTTTCCGTGATGCCGTTCAGGAAACACCAACCACACCGTCCAGCCCACGAGGACTTCAGGTCAGCAGATTACCCAACGGCGTCGAGGCCTGCACAGCGGTATCAGGGTTCCCCGAGTTAACCAGCCTGTCCCCGCCTTCTGCCAGACAGGCTCCCCACCGTCACCGGGTCAGGCCGATACAGAGGCACCCTTCCACGACACCTTCCAGGAACAGCGCAACCGCGCCCGCCACCGTCGGTCGTCGTCACCGAGAAACCGTCAATTCCGCACATCTGCCCCGCCGGCCGAGCAGCCCGCGCGAGTCAGCGATGGTCATTCCAGCACCCGCTGGGTCCCATCAGCAACAGCAAAGTGTGCGCACCTCACGCCCACCGCGTTATACGCCATCGGCGTGCAGACCCGCAACACCACGATTCAGTGATGTGCCCGGCACCGCGTGAGCCAGACCGCCCGCACTACGTCCGCAGTGTCCGTTCACACCCGTCGCAGCCGCAACACATTCACATGCACAGTCAGCGTGGCTGACGACAGTGAGTCGCCCGCCCACTGTTCAACGCCAGAACGAGATCATTGCAGCACAGCCCAGTCTCCAGCTCATCGCATTCAGGCCGACAATACTCATCAGTTTGTCAGTGCGAACATGTGAAGATTGCATTCACGGCAACCCCCGTTACATTCTGGCGTCTTCCTTCGATTCAGCGTTTGAACCGAGCACGTTTACGCGAAGCGACGGCATCACGGTTGCGCCGTAAACATGCGGCGAGTTTCAAAGAAACACGGCCATATCTGTCGAAGAGAACAATCCTTGATGTGCCGACGACGATCTCATTTGTCCACGAATCGGCGACCACCGGCAACATTGCGGGACGTCATTACTTTGGTCACGTGAACTGCGTTATTTCTCGACCAGATCACAGATGGAGGCCGCAACGATCAGTACCCCCATGTGCGACGCGCGTTACAGTTTCCTCAAAAGACGACGGGCAGGCAAGCGAACAGGCCCAGACCGATTGTCCATCGCTCTCAGAAGACAAACAAATATTCCCCACCTACCAGAAATGTCACCGCCCAGACCGTTTCAATGAACATTCATTTCATCGATTTGCGCGGATATTGCGATCAAACAAAACATCAATACCACGCCACCACAGACCAGGAGCTTACCACAAACGTCAATCCCAGCTAATCCTCCACAGCAGACCCGTTAACATCTGTCTTTTTCAGCAAAACTACGTTAAGAACTGCACTGCCGTTATCATTAATCAACAACCGCCCCCGCTGTCACGTCAGGCCGCGTCAGCACCATCCGAGGGTTATCAGCCACCCGTCATCACCAGCCTGCCATTTCTTTTCCACGGTCTCACAGCTCTCAGCCAGCGTTCCCCCGGCCGTCAGGCAACCTTGTCTCCACTGGTCCGCCTGGCCCAACGACCCACACATGCACCATCTGCACTGTCATCGCCCCGAAAAACACCAGCATGAACATCATCAATAAGAACGCGACAAGACCAGGCTCACCACCACCGTGCGGAAGAGAGCACTGCTCCATGTCCAAGTCTGAACCCTCATTTTTGAAATACGAGGCCTTTATGCAAGAGCAGCCACAGAGGTTTACTTTGCGTCGTCCCCAGTAACGTCAGATATAATCAACAGAAGAAGATAATGACAACGCCACACTCGATACCAGGCAGTGGACCATCAGCCCGCATGCAGTTCATATGCCTTTCCTCGCCGGAGACCGCCCGATCAGCAGCCGCCAATTTCCACCCCGTCCAACATCAGCGATTTTATTTGTCTGGTCTCTTTCGTTAAACGCCGTCTTCGAACCACCAGGTCGACTTCTTCACCGGTCGTCGGTTCATGTCTTTGGTTCATTCCCTCATTTCGCAGAACACACGCCCGCGCCGTCTTCTTCCGCATTTTTCAGTCTCCATCCAGCCTCCGTCATCCTCACCAGCCTGCCCGTCCCACGCGTTTCAGCTCGCCTCACGAGAATCACCGCCGCCCACCAGTTCAATGAAAGAGCCCATTCAGCATCATCTGCTCACACAGTCCAGCAGACGGGAGCGATGAGCGAGAGCGTGAGGTGAACTGAAGGGAGAACCACCGAAGAGCAAATGGAGACCAGCGGCTTAGCTGGTAATCGTTTACCATCTGTCAACAGTGTCGAACAGTTACCGTATCAGAAATCACCCCTCTCAGCCGCACGAATCCTCCATTTCCTTTAAAACACAGTTCACATCTCAACACATCCAGTTTGATTGACATGCCGATCATCAATAACGAGATAGCAGCAGTGAGCTGGGCAGCCTGTGGTCGACCACAACAGCCCTCGAGTTTTTTCCTCCTCATCCTCCCATCTCGATGACAGCGCTCTTCCCACAACAGTGGTAACCGACGGATTTCGTCAGACTCTCTCACCGTTCGCCCTTCACCCGGATCGTTTTTAAAGTTGCGAAAGTTGTGCGAGCATCATCGACGTCTTGCCCATCGACTTCAGAACATGAAACGTACAAAGGCCTGACAAAGAAGCGAGCGATCCGAGGCGCCGGCGGCGCGGGTGGCTCAAATCATGACCACAGACGCCTGTAGCTTGTGAGCAGCACGTTCGGCCTCAGCGTCAGTCAGAGCCGCCCAGTAGCCCGCATTTGCATGTGCGTGCGTGCGTGTGTGGCACTGCTCATGCTTCCCACTACCGAGGGCCAGGCATGGCGAAATCCGCACCGCGGTCAGCCCGCACGTCCTTGAGTACAATGCTGCTTGTGACCTTACGATCCTTTCTTTCCTCCCTTCAGAAAACAGCCCAGGCATAAATTCGTAATCGCTGCAATATTTTCATTATATTCATCATGAGATCATCGTAGATGAAGCCGAAACAGTTTTTTCCCGATATCCGGTCATATCACAATCCCACAACAGCGGTCAGCCAGCACCGACCACCCCTGTTGTTCAGTTCAAAATAATTCAAACAGTTGTTCAATGCACGTGCCGTTTCACCGTCAAGAGCGGGTCAGAAAACCACAGAACAACACAGACACAGCACAGCACTGTAGCCACTGTGCCCTGAGGTTGTCAGGTCTGAATAAACAAGTGATTTTAAATGCATCAGGCTACTGCAGTTACTAACAGACTTCTGCAACAACAAACATTGCTCCCTTGATGACCCCAGGCGGCAGTTACATTTCCTGACCCAAACCAGCCCCAGAAGTGAAAATGAATAGCTGATCAATTGATCTGTTGCTTTGCAGAAAATGAAGGTTTGATATTGATTATTTGTTTAAATTATTTTTAAAGCAAAATTGCCAAAAAAGCAATCAGATCAGCTAATCAACCAGACAAATGCCCACTATCATTCCCCTGAAGCCCAAGTTAATATATTCATATTAATTTTGTTGTCAAAAACACAAAATGTTGGGGGTTTAAGAAAATCAGAAACCCAAGGATTGATTAGCTGATCTGGATTGCTTTTTTTTTGGCAATTTTGCTTTAAAACAATTTCAACAACAACAATATCAAACCTCATTTTCTGCAAAGCAACGAATCAATTGATCAACTAATCATTTCACTCTCAGAGGCTGGTTTGGGTCAGGGGAAATAATAACCACCATGTAAAAGAGGGGGTCATAAGGAATAATAATTGTTTTTTTGTTGTTGTTGTTGTTTTTACAGGTCATGAGCACAATCAGTAAATCATGAGTGTAAATAATATATGATGCATTTGGATCTTTCTTAAAATCACTTGTTTATTCAAGTTTTGTTATTTCAAGTTTTATTAAACACACAGTAAGTATTGGCAACAGACTAATTAGCACATAATGCAGATTACTACTTTGTTAGCATGAATATGACTGTTTGTATATGTATGAGTTTTTTCTGATTATGTAACAGTGAAAACAAAACATTGCATTGAATATAATATTTAGATTAGTTTTTAATAGACCAATAAATTGGTCGGGTTGACATACTGGTTGATATTAGTTGTTGTCTAGACGTTATTTATATGATTGGTTATGGTAATATATTGGATATTGTTATTGTGAAAAAACATTTCAGCTTCATCACACAACCCTACATTAGTCTCATGACAGATATAAGTAAATATTTTTGCTTAATTTACAGAATTTAGCTCTGTCGCCTGTTTTTGTTTTTTTCTAGAAGGGAGGAAAGAAAAACAGGTCCTGTAAATTCCTAAACTTAACATTAGCCCTCAGGACCTTTATTGCACAATTTATTTATCCCTTGCTCCCATAACAACCTCCTTGTTTGCACAGTTTTCCCACCCAACACTTCACCTGGCCCCTTCTCAATGGATGTTGGGCTTAGGCAGATTGCACGACACACACACACACACACACACACACACACACATACAAATGCAGGACTATTGATTTGTTGAGACCGTGGTCGAGCAGTTTGGACTGGCCTTGCCCCTTGGGTAGACACACACAACTGCAGCGGATATGCTGCTCCTAAACTGTCCCCAAGCAAATCAAGCCAATCCTGTAGATTCATGATATTGATTTGAGCCATTTCTCCTCCGCCCAGCGCCTTCCACACCTCCATCATGTCCCCTCGCTTCTTTTTATCCTAATTTTGTTGTTTTGTTTCACATGTTCCCAGAGGAAATTAAAGATAACTAAAAAGACAGTCATTAAGTTCTCCTTTGCTTTTCCTCTTTAAAAAAAAAAAAAGGTCCGGTGAGGGGTCGGGTGGGGGTAAATCCTGACAAGAGTCAAACGAAAGGTCAGCTGTTGTGGAGGGGAAGGGGAAAGCACCGTCATGCAAAGAGATGGAGGATGAGAGGAAAAATATGAGGCTGGTATGATTGCATCAGGCCCTTTACAGAAATACTCCACTTCCACGCCGCTGCTATCTCTCTGTTATAGTGATGTGTCAACGTGATTCAATCAAACCTGATATGTGCTGGAATATGAATGACTGTGTTTTTTTTTTTAAAAGAGAAAATGGAGGACAACGGTGCAGCCGAGAAATTGGTTCTGTGTACAGTAGCTGTTTTACATTTTCTTGACAGGTGAATAAAACGATTACAATTTCGCCGCTGAGTTTCTCCATCTATGCTGAGTGAGACCTCTCCCCCTCTCCCTCTCTCCCTCTCCTTACCCCTCTGTCAGTTCCTCCCTCTTTACACTCTCCTTTCACTCACTCCCCATCTCTCTCTGCTAGTTCTCATTGACTGTGTAATTGAGATAATGCTGTTAATGATGTGTGAGTGGTCTCTCTCTTCTCTTACACACACACACACACACACTGGACACACACACACACACACTGATGGCAGTAGATAGGGCTCTTTCACTAGAGCTGGCAAGGCGAAGACAAGGCAGCGGTGGCTTACGGGCACAGACGACCTCGCCGTGGGGGAGCAGGAGCTTTAAACACTAATTAGGATGACTTTGGGAGACAAAACAGGTAGGGAGGGGGATATGAGCGGAGGAATGGATGGAGATTTGAAAAATGCAGGAAGGGAGGGACAGCAGACGTGATATGTTTCTGCAAAAATGAGGGAATAGGAGACAAAGACATGAGGAATGACGATGACAGGAAAAGTCAGACACAAGTGGACAGAGACAGCGACAGCAGAAAAAGAGGAAGACCGAGGTAAAATAAAAAATCACTGATAATTTAGACAGAGGGTGAAATTTAGAGAGGGAAATTGGCAGCTTTGCTGCAATCAGACAGGTCTCTCCAGCGAAGGGAGGCATATGAGGCTTCTAAAAATACCCAAGTACCTGATGGGTCCACACTGCCATTACATGGGAGCTGCTGACATCAGGGTGCTTAGTCCGAAATATCATTTGTCATTCATTATCTTCTTCCTGTTGTTTGACTGGGACAGAACAGTTATATCTGACATTACTGGGAATAGAGCACAAAGTCTATAAGAAGTATCTGTGTAACACTCTTGCATAAAGGCCTCTGTAGCTTTCAAAAATGAGGGTTTGAGCAGATAAGAATAGTACTCCTCTTTTACCTGTGATGTGCTTCCACCCTGAGATCGATGGGAAATGAGAAGTAAGTGAGCCTGGACAGAGGGTTCTTGTCACTATTAGAAGTCTGTGTGGTGGTGTCCGTAAAACATTCTTTTGCAGAAGTAGTGTGTCACCAGATGGACATATTAATAGGTCATTGATAGGCAATTGAGTGGAGATTAAAGGTTGCCTGGCAACCTCAGGGCAACAACAAGGGCTGTAGGAGGTGACTGCATGTGAGAAAGAAATATTAACGAGCTTTAGAGGTGATGGCAGGTAGTTTTTAATGCCCTCGGATGGAGATAAGCTTGGCAAGAAAGAGGCATTTTGGTAGTAATTATGAGGAAAATATTAATTTGTGTTAATTGTGTTAATAAGCAGCAATTACTACAGTTCTTAAGCATGAAAGTTTTGCAAGAAAAAGACTAGATGATGCAGCAGGTCTGCTCTGTGGAAGTTAAGTAGGATTGTGTTTGTAAGTAGAGCTCCTGAGTCTGTGAAAATGTATAGCATGGTGTGTGTTTTATTTGTTGATCATAATATCAGCACAAATGTCAGTAAAATGAATATTTACCAATTACAGAGCAGGTCTGTGATGTGTGACAGTACAACGTCCTGCAGAATCAAAATTAAGAATATTTGTCTTTCTAGGAAACTGATGGATATTGACATCTGTTTATGAAATATTTTTCACTTACCTACTACATCATCTACTAATTTAAAAAGAAAAACTATAGCAACACTTTCTCCATGTCCCTTTTTATGAGGAATACTAGTCATTTACAGCCTCCAATCATCTGTAATCTCCAAAACATTTAGTCAGAAATAACACAGTTCTACACAGTAATAAAAAATGTGGCATGTAGCATTTACAATGTGCCGGTGGTCACCGGTTCATGGACATAAATGAGATCCACATCATCAACTACATAAAGGATTGTGTTCTCATTCAGTGATATAAAAGGCATACACACATTGTTTGTCCTTTTAAAGAAACTCACCCACACATGTTTACAACAACCCGTGTGTGCACACAGCCTGCCTTGTCTCCTTCACGTAAACCAACATGCTCAGTTCTAAACACTGAATCAGAAGAGGGAGCGTAAGTGCTGTGCTGGGGTTGCCATGGTGCAATGTACATGTTCATACTGACAAGCTGGTAGGCTGTTATTTGTCAGCCTGAACGGTGCAGTAAACAGAACTAAACTGTACGACCCTGTGTCCTCCATTCCTATTCTAACATTAGACAATATTAGACGACACCTGCTGACAGGCTCCTCCACTTCTACTGTCATCCAAAACACACACGCGGCTGCCGCAGTTGCATATGTAGATATGGACACATACAGTGACTCCAGTTGTAGACACAGACACACACACGGACATATGCAAATGCAAACAGTCCCTATCACTCACACACACACTTGTTACCGAAACACATGCAAAATCATGTGTGCAGGTCACACACGCCCACATTGTTGCATATACCAACACACTTAATTGACATGAGTGTGGGTGTGCACACACACACTTTGCTTTGTTGCTGCTGTCAGTTTAGCCAAATTACTGCTGGAATGGCTCATCACTACAGCACCTCATAGGCTGCTTCAGCCAGCAGAGGACAGATGCTGTGTAGGAGTGTGACTCTGTGTGTGTGTGTGTGTGCGTGTGTGTGAGCGCAATTGCATGTGCCTGGGAGGTGTCATGTCGAGGAGTGCGCTCTCTCTCTCTCTCTCTCTCTCTGTATGTTTGTGTGTGTGAGAGTGAGGGAGCCTGTCTAACAGAAGCAGGACAGGCTAGTTTAGCTCAGGGCCACAGTGCTGCACACACACACACACACACACCTGCCTGCCTCCCAGCCATCTCCTCTCTCTCGCTGCTCCACAGTGGCCTCCCTTCAGTAAATAACACCATTCATTATCTGCATGAAGCCCTGAAATCAACTCCATGGAATAGACTGGTGTGTTGGTGAACGCAAACAGATTCTTTGTATCTACCAAACACGACCAGCAGCTGCTGCTGAGAGAAATCCTTGTAACTGTTGTCCTCAGTACTTCTGTTAATTGAACTAAGTGTTTTTTGTGCTGTAGTCATTTCTGTGTTCTCAGTATGACACTGCACAACATGTGCATGATGCAGGATAGCTCTTAAAAAGCTGAAAGTGCTTTTACAATTACACTGGATAATGAGATTGATTGAGACTGGAATCTTAAAAATGTTTTTAAACAGAGAAATGTTAACTAGACTGAGATTCTGTGGGCATACTTTGAGCCAACTGCTAACATCATCATGCTAGCACGCTCATCGTGACTATGGTACCATGCTTATGTTTAGCAGGTACAGTGTTTACACAGAAAAACAACCTCATTTTAAAGGGAACAGCAAATTCTCTGGTTGACAAATCCCCACTTTCTCATGGTAAAAAGTGCCCAACCCAACTTGAGATTCATAAGTCATCAGTCTGCACCAAACCCTGTTAATGATATGATGAAAACAAAATCCAAAAACATAAGATGGCAATGGGATCACAAGCTGCATGTCTGCCAAACAGATCTGCATTCTGTCATATATTTCCTGATTATTCCTTGCAGATTTGTGAAGCATCTGTGAGCAGCTATTTTAATGCATTGCACAGACTCGGAACAAGATTCAGGTCTGGGTAAACTGGGAAAACTCCTGAACCTTCACATTCTTGTTCTGAAACCATCCACTGTTTATTTTGTTGTATACTTATGGTTTCCTGATTGAATCAAACCCATGTCTATATCTCAAGTCTACTTCTCTTTATGGCGTGTCTGTATCTGTATCACTTTATTCCTCCCGCAATCATCACAAGTCTCAGCCACTGAAAAACCTCCCCTACCTCCTCTCAACCTCCCCCACCTCCCCTCCTCAGTCTGATTCTTCCACCTGCATGCATCACAGTAGGATGGTGTTAGATGAATGATGAACTGTGCTGTTCTGGGTCTCTGTCAGACATAACACCGGCTGAAGGTCAATTTTTGTTTCATCAGACCACATACTTTGTGTCATGCTCTCTGAGCTTTAACATGATTTTCTTTTTCTTATTTTTCTTTTCCAAACATTTGGCCTGCTGCTTTTGGTCCTTGGTCATCTCCCTGACCAGCGTCCTTCACACCCAATTAGACAACTTAACAAAACAGGAAGTAGTCACTGTAGTTTCTGTAGAGTTTTTTTTCCTCCCACATTTTTTATACTGATGGATAGGATTTACTCACATGCTCTTGTCATCTCAGGGATTTTAAAGACAGAAACTTTTGCATTTCAGGCAAACTAGCTGCTTTTGGCTGTGATTGTTGTGCACTTCTGTATTTTACAGACTTGTTTGTGTCACTCTTACTTAGCCAGATATAACTTGTTTCTTTCCTATCAATGGATTACAGCTTTTGCCACCTAACACCTCCCCACTACTCTAATGACTCAGCCTGATAGTTGGGGGCAGGCTTGATATTAGTTCCTCATGTGTGGTCTGAAATACTTCTTGGTAAACTAAGGAAACACTGATCATTTAGTGACTGTTTGGGTTGTCTTCGTGTGAGTTGTCACATTACTGGTTTCTTAACCTGTGTTTCTGAGTCTGCGTCAGCTGTGTAGAGGCGGCCATGTCAGTGCTACATAGAGAAATACAGAGAGAAAGTGTTTTACATCAGAATATACATATAAATGTCCATGCAACACATACTTTATTCCATCTATCAATAAATGAATAGGTTAATTAGCTATACCTGTCAGGTTATTAAATCAGAAAACATTACAGCTTTGGAGTCTCTCTCTAAAATATGCCACTTATCTACTTACTAATGTCAGTACATCCACAACAACTACTGTGCAGTAATGCTAATTAGCTATAAAGTAGGCTAATACTATTCGAATAGCAGATAATCAAATAATTTAACAAATAGTGCTCAATGTGTTAATTTAGTTATAACAGTTTTTCTGAAATAAAAATATCAATACTATTTTATGAATAAAATGTCATCAGATGGGTGGTGATGCTAATGACATCTGAGATGTGGTCCATAACAAATATACTGTATACAGCTGATGGAAATACGTCTCTTATGATTGAATGAATGTCATTTTTTTACCCAACAATGGGTCTAAGGGCTTTTTTTCAATCCTGTATGTAGTTCTTCATCAGCGCAAAGGAAATGTTTCTCAGCTTCAGTGTATCTGTTTTCTCCTGTTCTCTTTTGCATATGGAGAGCTGACACACTGTTTCTTCAGTTTTGGTCACTCACCTGGAAAAAGAGCCGTGACCTCCTTCCCCCTGCAGCCCTCTCTTTCTCCTTGGCGGCACGGCAAACACAATAGTTAACGGACGGATAAATATTTATGGGATCAAGCTGCATCTGGGTTTTTGTCGGGGTACCCTATGAATTTTTCATCTGCGGCAAAACTGCGGAAGCGCATTGGGAGCTGTTCAGGCGTCTGT
>BRZM01002911.1:0-11665 GCA_033238685.1 Lates japonicus | reverse complement strand
GGCTCTAACTAACTGGATTATTGCACTGATTACCCATAAGCTAATTCATTAACAAGAACCTGTTGATGGTTGAGGCGTTCCAGTTACACCAACAAACTATTTTGTTGTTTATAAGTCCCAACCTCAGGCCTGACAGTCTCCTGTGATATTTGGATGAGTTACTCAAGACACACAACTCACTGACTGTCTCTCTGAACCAAACTGAAAAGAGGGAAAGGGTCAAATAATTACCTGTCATGTGGAGGAATGCCTCAGTGCAACACACAAACACACAAACTAGGCTAGCCAGAAGTGATACAAAACCACAACAAATAACTGCACACACTCATGAACACACAAAGCACACATTAATCACACCATATCTAAAAAAAAAAAAAACCCAGAACAAAAACAAGTAATTCACACTGTGAAAACAAATGCACACATGGATGGGTGTATGAACAAAATTAAGGACCACACAGCAACCAAACCACTAACCCTCAAGGGATGGCCCCCATCAAAAACCCTGGGAGGGGTGAGGGGTGGTTAGATGAACAGACTGTATCACATATGGAGAACACACAGGTCAAGCCACCCCTGGACCAGTCCAGGACCACACAGCACCCACGCCAGAGTGGAGAATGGGAGGGATGGAGTTTGGGGGCGGTGGTGGGGGGGGTGAACTCACCGTGGGTGTGGTCAAGGATGCCTGGCCAATCAGGTAGGAGTTAGAGACGGACATGCTGAGGCCCAGCCCAGAGCCTGCCTCCTCCATGGCCGCTACAGACGGCTGGAGGTGGCAGGAGAGAGAAGAGGAGGAGGAGGAAGAGGGGGAGGAAGAGTGGGAGGCCTGAGAAGGAAACAAAGAGGGGAGATAGAAAAAGAGGTAGAAAAAGAAGTGACAGTGATGGAGGTTAAGGAAAGGCAAAGAGGGAAAACAGGGTGTTATGGGAGGAAAAAAGAAGAAAAAAGGGGACAGTTGATTATACTAGTAAGCAAGACTGAATTAGAGCAGATTTAATCAAAGTCCAGCAGCAGAGTGGTGAGGTCAAAGTGGTGAAAGCTGAGGAGGATTCTGGTAGTTGAGCTGAGAAGCATCAGCTCATTGGCTGCAGATATAAATACAACAGAGAAGTGAATGACTAACACTGTTGAGGTATTACAGAATATGAGTCTGCTGTTATGTTTAAGTTAGAGCTATTCCTAGAAAGGCCCAATTACTACAGGGTCATGTGACTTGAACTGGTCACACACACACTCATGTCTACTGTGACAGTCCAATAGACCTTCTTTAATGTGCGGAGCCTTAAGGGCTTTACAGAAACCAGGCCAACCACAGGCCAACATGTTCTAAACAGGGCCAATATGATCTACTGGTGTTTTTTTCACCCATTTCCTTATCCACGCAGCAGCTGAAATTACTTTTTTTTTCTCTCTCTCTCTCTTTTTTTTTTGCAAAGCTGTGTAAAGTCGCCAAAGCATGTAAGCCTGGAACATGGGCTTATGGAGGAGGCAAACAGGCTTATTCCGCTGGGCCACGAGCTCATCAAGTCCAAAACATGAGGCCAGATTAGGCATTGCGGCAGGAGCAGAGATGACTGCAGTTCAAGTGTATGCTCAGACAAAAGAATGATAAAAATAAGAGCTGGGCACACGGCTTCAAATACACAGTGGTGGCAGAAAGAGGACAATGGACAAAGAGAATGAAGAAAGACTCTCTGAGGTGGCCTGTGTAGACTGCCACTCAGCCACAAAGTCTATTTTCTTTCCTGAGCTATGATACTGTACATCTAGCTCCCCCCTCGAGAAGGATGTCATCTGTTTACTGTCCACATGTACTTTCTTCATTACTGCAAAACTTTAGGCCAACCACAGATCGCTCTGTCACCTTCTTACAGCAAGCGTTTGGTTCTTTCTGAGAGCACCATGCCTCATATTTAAAACTCTACTTAACAAGCAATGATCTCATGGTTTTAAAGCTCTGCGGCAGTGATCATTAAAAGGCTTTTCAAATGATTAATGTAAAATCATGTTTATTTGGAAAGCAGTAGGAGGCTTGGCAGGCACAGCTAGGCCTGATGCATGTTGTTTCGCAGGAGTTCACATTTCCCCAACAGAGGTGGCATTTCACAAATATAACATAAAATAGTATGTGCATTTAGGACCCCATGGCTCATAATAAGAAGCTGATTGAAAAAAAATTGCTTTTAGGGCCTTTAAAGGATTAATTTCAACCGCACAGTATACCCTCTCTTGCTATGACCTATCCTACTGTCTCTTTTCCTTTCTCTCCCCACTGACTCACTGTCAGACAGTTGTCTCAATTAACCCAGACGCCGACCCAGACTAAGATAAGTGGTCTGGATCTGATGTGGGCCTGATAATGGCTAGTCCTATCTCCTACTAACGACCAAACACCTCCGTGTACGCACAGATGTCTGCTTTGGTTACAAAAATGGTGAGGAAGGGAGATAGAGAGTGAGGAGGAGGGGCTGAATAGGTGAGAGAGATAACAAGATAAGAGGAGGCTCGGGAGAAAATTGATGAGGATTACCACAGGAATGTACTTTAGCCTTAGAATGCAATTTGCATTCTTTCCCATTTTTTCCTTCCCAGCCTGCATAAAGCATGAAGGCATTTGGACTGAGGCTGAGCTTGACCGCAGAGGGAGTGTTGTTAATATTGTTCTCATGTCCTCACAACACTCTAGGTGAAAACTCATAAATTACTAGTGTAACCAATGAAAGCTCCATAGCTTCAGGGTTTTGATTTAAATACAAAGAAGATGAACTGAACAATTTCAGCAATTTAAATTACAGCTTTGCTCACACAGTACAAATTAGTGAACCCAGTTATTTATTTCTATCCACTCGCAAAAATACTTATTTACTTTAACCCTTAGTTTATGAGAAATGGTATAATATTAAAGTAACTGCCTTTTTGTCCTTCAGAAAGATTGCGGTCATTTCCAGTGCACGTGGAGGGGTTTCTTACCAGTTGCCTTTGCTTCGGGGGCAATGCTGGGGGTTGCAACGGCTCGTGGACCGAGTCGGTGCTGCTGAAGGAGTCGTTGAAGCCGTAGACCTCCTGGAAGCGCTTATTGCGCTGCTCATAGATGCTCTCGCTCTGTGGCATCTGGTAGAACACGGAGGGCTGCGGCTCAGAGTAGTCTTCCACAAACTGCATGTACTGGAGGACTGGAGGAGGGAGATGGGGCAGATTAGAACATACATATTGTTAGGTTGCTCAGAGTTATGACTCTGGACTCCACCAAGCCAAGAATGGACGGTAGCTAAAATCTGTGGAGTGTCACTTTAAACTGACTTCTTCAAGACGGTTGTCCACTTTGAAATTATGTGCACATATAGTCACACTGTGAAAAGTGTGTCAGCTAGCAGGAAGGGCTGACTGTATGGAATGACATAATACAGTAGCCTGAGAGGAAGTGATGTAGCAGGTGTGTCAGGAAATGACCAAATGTTGCCCTCTGTGCCCCTGGAGCCGGACTCATTGTAGCACATCCTGGTATTCGCTTCCTGCCTCTATTCGCTGTGGAATATTTCCTTGATATAAGCTATGCTTCAATGAACTGATGATGAAGTGCAGCCAGTGTCCCCACTGTCCCTCACTAAATCAACCTCATCTCTTCCTTTATTCTTCCCTTCATTAGACTCTGTGTCCCTTCCTTTGCTTCTGTGCCCTCTATTCAGGCATCTCATTTAATGGTCTTTCTTCCTCCCTGCCTTCTCATTACGTCCCCATCCCCTCCTTTCCCCTCACTTACTGTGTCTGCTTTTCTTTTCTGGGAGTGGCGGTGGGCTGGCAGGGACGTCGGCATTCTCGCTGGCGATGTACTGGGAAACGAACACGCCCCCATTAGTCTGGGGCATGGGTGAGATGGGTGTGAAAAGGGGGAAAGGCGGCGTAGGGTGGAGCTCCTCTTCTGACAGGTTGTCGTACTGGGAGGGGTAGCGCTCATACAGAACCCTCGACCCTGTGTCGGGGAAGGGCGACGTCTGAGTGCTGCGCCGCTTCTTCTGGGGAAGGGCGGGTGGCGCGCTGATGCGGGAGGACTGTAAGGGATTGGTTTGATTGGGCTGCGGGGTCCAGTACTCTGGTGGCTGCTGCGGTGGAGGAGCGCTAAAGCGGGGGTGTGAGGGATGCTGTCCGGGGACTGGGGAGGAGGACTCGCTGTGAGACTCAGGCAGGGGGCTCAGGCACCCTCCCACCGGTATTGGGGGCAGGTTTTCCCCAGCCGACAAGTCCTGGTGAAGGAAATCATAATCCGGGTCGTAATTCTCTGTGTTGTCTGAAAAAGTGAAGATTAACATTGGTTAATTCCTGTGCAGTTTAATGCAAACTTTTGTGTGTTGTCTGGTCAATGTGCTCTTTGTAAGCCGGTATCTGTGTTGCTGTCTAGGTTTCGTCATTGTTTTCTTACCCAGCGTCTCACAGCTGGTGTTACGAGAGCACTGACCACTGTCCTGCTCCATCGAAGAGAGTTGTTCGTCAGACTTGCTGAGTTTCCCCATGCTGCTGCAGGGAGACAGACGTGGGGAGTCACCCCCGTATGACTGGCTCCCCCCAGAGAAACGCCTCTGAAGGAACTCCTGCTCGTAGTCCTGCTGCTGTGCAGAGAGAGAAATTCTTAAAGGTTAATTCATTTCCTGCTGTGTTGATGCGGTCTTAGACTGAAAATGAAGACAAGATAGAACGAACCATTAAGTCTAATATCTAATCATGAGATGGAGTTACACCCTCACCTGTCTGTGCACGCTGCTAGGCAGGCTGGAGCCACGGCTCATAGGGGCAACCACTGCCACCCGTGTGGGCGAAGGGGCTGACTAGCGCTTCTTAGGGGGGAGAGCTGGTGGAGGACTATAGACAGATAAACAGACACAGCAGAATTAATAACAGGAATGTTGGATCTTACTGTCCCTGAGGTAGAGTCAATACGGACAATCAGGCAAGCACAAAAAACACACTTTCTCAGACATGTATGCACACACAAATCCATGTATGAATACATGAACAGAAACATTTCTCATCCCTCCTGGAGAATAGTGAGATGAAAGTGAGGGTGTTTCATGTTAGCCTCTCTTAGCTATGACATGAAGCTGTCCTGCTTGTCAAACCCTAATTCCCTCAGTGAGTTAATACCAGGTCACAATGCGGCAAAGGAGCAGGACATACCATGATGGAGGCCAGTGAAAGGACACACTGTATAGGTCAGTCACACTTTGCTTATTGATTGCCCTGATTGGATGATGAGTTCTTCGAGGAATGCCGAGGATGACACAGACGTTGGGGAAAAAGCAACCATGCAGGTCAAAAACACTTTCATCCAATCCAGAAGCTTTATGGGGAGGGGGTCTGGGGTGGGATGTTATAATGGAGACGGATGATCCTATAGGCTAACATACTTCTCCTTCTGAGAGGGTCTCCTTTGGCCAGCGTCAGCACTCAACTGTGCTCTGTTCCCAGAATCCAAAGGGAGACCAAAGAAGAAAGAAATCGAGAGAGACAGCAGAAAAAGTAAGAAAGGAAGAGACAGAACAACAAACAAAGCAAAGTGTGCCTACAGTGTGAAAGCAGTCAAAGACTTTAGGGGAGTCTGGAATCTTTTGCATTTGGATCGATGGATCAGAAGCTGCGTCACATGAGAAAAGACTATTAAACTACATCAGAATATAAACTAGAATGTCTCTGATTTTCAAACTTAAAAAGGTCTGAATCAGTGAAAATGAAAATAATATGGGGAACACACCCTTCCATACCCACATCCTAAAAGCTGTCCTTATTCCCCATTTGATGTGTGTGAAACATTTTCAGAAAATGCTTTTAAAATAACTTCAACGAAAACTGAAACAGCTGTGATAAATAAATGCAGAATGGGCTCTTCTGCTTTTGTGACTACAGTTGAAATGGTCATACAATTTCTGTGGCCACATAACTGCCAAGCCACACCTCTGCATTTCATTGGATGGAGACAAAACACAAACCAGGACTGAGAAACCTTGTACTGAGAAAATATCACAGTCTTGCAAAGATCCGAGGAAACCATTAACCAAAGATGGTTGGTACTTGTTAACTTGTTGTCAGCAAGAACTTCACACAGAATTTATATTTTAGTCTCTTTTTGAATTTCACTCTGTGTTGTCCTCACCTAAGCTCTGCCATCTTTGCCTCAGGAAGCGGGGGTTTGGGAGGGGCTACGTCCTCATCTGGTATGTCAGAGGCAGCCTCTGCAGGAGCAGCTGCTGGAGCAGTCTTACTCGAGACCTCCTGCTCCCGATCTATCAAGGGCATCTCTGATGACACGCTGCTACACACATAAAAGCTGTCTGAGTGAATGAACTACTTTGAGAGTCTGAATTTGTATTCCAGAGAGCACACTTTTTTACACTCACCTCTCTGCTGTGGTAGCAGGTGGTGCTGGTTTGTTAGGGGTAGTGGGTGACGGCTGCTCCTGTTTCTCTATGGTCAGCTTCACCAGCTCCTGTTCATAGAAAGACAACCCAGACAGTTTCAGCCTCCTCCATTAAAAGAAACACCACAAGAGGATGCAGCAAACACCAACCACAATATTTACCTTGACTCCATCCAGCACTGCTTTGATGACACTTGTGACAGATGCCACATTTTCCTTGTCCTCCAAGTCGATGCCGTCCAGCATCACCTGGTCTGCCCAGCGGATGAGGTTGGCCAGACTCTGGTACACACGGTTATGGCAGGAAGACAGCGCCGAACTGTTGAAAGGGTGTGAGAACAGAGTTGGGCATGGGTAAATGTAGAACAACGCCATGGAGAACAGGCATGAGGAATTCAGGGAGGAGAGAAAGAAGGGGCAAGTGGAATATGGATCAGATAAAAAGGAGAAGATGTAGAGGAGGTGAGAGAAACCAGAGGTGCAGAAAAAAGAATGATTCCAGACAGCACAACAGAGAGGTGTGGAAAAAAGCAATGGGACAAACATATGTTAGACAGAAGGTGAGAAAATTCACATAGAAACAAGAACACATGATACATTTCTATCTATCTACCATCTATTGTACAACTGCAACTACACATTTAGGGGCCCATTTGTTGAGGAACTGCAGGCATGCCTGGATACATGTTGGGAGGCTGGAATAAGCTAGCTAGTGCTGACAGAAGAATGTATAACCACACAGGGAAGCCTGTAGTGAATGATGCGTTCAGACCCAACACTAAGGTGTGGCGCAGGCCTGTACCAACATGCTGCAGCTGATTCACAGTGCTGGAATATCCATCCACTGTCTCTGCACAGCTTAGCCCTACAGTGAGTGAGAGATGACTGTAGCTAGGGGGGGGGGCTTTGTAGCAAAGGGATTTAGGGGTTGGGAGGGGTGGAGAGGTTTGGTTACACTGGGACTAAGTAGGAACAGTGAAATTATAACAAAGTCTGCAGCTTTGAGCGCACGGTCACTTTGTAGATTTGGTAAATAAGCACTCTAATCAACTGAACACTGTGTGCCAGACAGTGGGTGGGAGTTACACCCACTATTGACCTACTTATTTGACCAATATTGATTTAATTCACTGCCAACAATCTAATGCTGTAGAACACTTTCCATGTTAAACAGATGGCAAAGCTAACTTTGCAATATTGACACGAGAGTAAAATTCTTCTTTGACTGTCTGTCACAGCAACAATTAGATATACAGCAGCTTATTTACCAAAAAACATCTGGGCTGCCCTTTAGGAGAAGCTGTAAAATAACTACCTTGTGGCAGTGATGTTTAACTTGCTGCATGTAGTCTAAGGTTAAGGCAAAACACTAAACAAAACAGAACAAACCCCACTGTGATCTAGTGGGGTTTGTCTCCATTAGACTGAGGTCAAATCCCCAGAGATGGGTGCCTCTCAGTGCTGCAGCAACAATCCATCAGCCGCTTCTAAACACAAGTGCTGTGAGATACACAATCTGTCATCTCTGACCTCCATACCTTCATCTGCATTGATGGATGGAGAAAGGCACAAAGACAGAGACAGAGACAGAGAGGTTCTAACATGTCTTGACAGTCCAAACAAAACTGCAGCTAAGGTTGCTTTCACAGAGGGGATTTACTTCACCCAGAGAGGAAGTAAAGCAAAACTCGTAATATCAGTTAATGTATCTGAGAGATCAAATTTATTTCTCTTCCTCTAAGGTAACATTCCCGACACTGTGCCACATCAATAGTTATTAACATATGAATGCAATTTTAAAGACTTCAGGCATCAAGCCCAGGAAATGTTGCGGTGAGGGGTGTCGCCTGTCGCAGCGTATGAACAATCTTCACATAGTTACCATCATGCTTGTTCAAACATGTACAGAGTGCATACCAGCTACGTTATTGGTTACACTGAGAGGCAAGAATGATAAGAATGAATCGACAAATGGTACATTGTTAAGTATTTTATCTATAACAAGAAAAGGACAGCTTGAGGGTTCCAGTCTGTGTACAAAAAAGATGAATAACTTTTGTGCTATAAATCAAAAGGGGCAAATAGAAATGAACCCTTTCAAATATTATCCTAAATGGTGGGGCTCACCTGTGTTGTATCCGAGCCTCCACCTGCACCAGAGGCAGAATGGCTTCGAGCACCTTGCTGGCCGAGCCTGGCAGCATCTCCAGCACCTTCTTCTCCACGACCATTTTGTCCACGATTGTCTTGAAGTAGCGCAGGGCACTGACCACCTCCTTCTCGTGCTCCTCCAGCCGACTGACCTTCTAGAAGAAAAAAGGTAGCTTAGAATTGTAGTACAAAACTACTTCTGAAACTTTTACAAGCTCATTTAACAACAAAACCATTACACAGTAAAATACCTATCACTGAACAACCTATTAGTATTTGGACTGTCGCAGCAGTCTGGCCTCACTGCTGTGGTTCTATTACTCCCATGGTTTGCTCACAGCTTAAAACAACATCTATCAAGTGATGTGGCCTGGAGCCATCTTGGTCCTACAGCAACAGGCTTTTTCAGTTTCCCTACTCTTTCACAGCAGGACTGCTGGGGAATATACTCATTACACCAAAAGCCTTAAGAGGGAGCGGAGGAGTTCATTCAGGAAGCGGCCCAGTTCCATTCATGTCTTTATAGGTTTAGACACCTGCTGTAGCGCAGCCAGCCGCCACAGCGACTGGGAAGCTGTGGGAACCAGCAGGGATACTCGCACACACACCAACACAATGGAATACTGGAGCACAAAACATTAGACAGGAAAACAATTGCTTCACAAATAGGCAAACAAACACAGGGAATAGGTGGGAAAGAGATGGATTTCCCACAATACACACACAATACATCACATTTCTGCACACACACCTTGTTAGCAGGTTTCTCAGTGCTCTTGGCTGCTGGCTCGGGCTGCAGTTGCTTGCCCTTCTTGGATGGAGTCCTCTTGATCTTGGGAGAGTGGAACTTGTCCATCAGTTTCATGGTGAAAGAGGACAGATGGGACCGTTGTGAGTCTGTGGACAGAGGGGAAACAGAGGAAGTGGAGTGGTCAGTCAAGGAGGAGAGATACTGGGGGGGGGGGGGGCAGACAGGCACAAGCACAAGCACACTGAAATGTTGATACCACACAATGCCACTCTGCGAAAATTATGCTCACGTGAAGAGCTCGACACTGGCGAGATACAAGAACAAGACTTGAATTTTCAAGGAGGGGAGAACACCAGAGATTTTATCAAGTATTTGTAACATCCGCATTTCATCTGCTCTTTTTGTTTCCAACATAAATCTGCTGG
Source organism: Lates japonicus (assembly GCA_033238685.1). Lineage (NCBI taxonomy): Eukaryota > Metazoa > Chordata > Actinopteri > Centropomidae > Lates > Lates japonicus. Next base: position 1,929 of record BRZM01002911.1, on the reverse strand, counting down.
ACAGGATCTTCCAGCAGTCCATGATGTGCACAGATGTGAGCACACACATTTGAGTGCACACAGAGAGAGACAAGGACAGAGCAGGAGACTGTGCTTATACTAAAATACTCTAGTTAGTGGCGAGATGAATAAACATAATTGAGAGAGGCGTCATAATAGCGGAGTAATTTAGCAGAATTCCACTTGATCACTGTTGAGCGCTGATTGTATCTAGGGAGAGAAGAGTTCCTCCATTAATCCCAGGAGAATGGACAGCTCACTCACTGTCCCCCTTCACCTCTCTGCCCCCTCCCTTTATCTACATAGCAAACTGAATCAAGAGATAAATACTAATAACAGCGGTGGCAGTCGGCAGGAAGCATGGGTTTTTATCAGCGACAAAATTACACCTCTATCTGCGTAATCTCCCCTCAGCTCGATGACAGCGGGATCTGGCATTCCGCAGCCATGAGTGTTTAAAAAAAAGAAAAAGAAAAACCGTGAATGCTGAATAGCCATCAACAGCAGGAAAACACCACAAACCAGACTTCCAGCCGGGCAGTGCTTTCATCTGCACCATCGATCCACATGCCGCGCACATATCCACCCTACTGTTCTTTCTCTCCACCCCTAATCCTCATCATCCCTTTATTCCGAGCAAAAGCCAAAGTTCGCTGAGGCAGCCAAGGACGACTGTGTGTCTCATTAAAAATGTTGATGTGAACATTTCCTCTCGATACAAATGCCTGCGATGAGGCATGCATGACCCGTCAGGATTTTTGTTTTACTGCATTTTTTTAGAAATCTTATCTCAGTGTTGTGCAAAAATAAATCAACAATTGCTCTTCTGCAGGCATTAGTAAGTTACTCATGGTGCATGGCTGATTTAATAAACCACTGACTTACTGGAAATGTATCTCATGACTGTGTTTGTCATTTTTAACCTGCATTTGACCTAGTTCCTAACATCCAAACTGTTCAAATCACCCACATGTAGATGACAGGCAAATTTATCTTTCTCCATAAACAGATTAGCTTTGCCAAAATACAACATGACTATACTGCTGGAGGATGTGCAAGATTAATACAGAATTTTTGTAAATTTCATTGGTAGCCCAGTTATGTCACTTCAAAAGTAAAACCACTACGGGACAGAGTTAGCAGCCTCTTTGTGAGAGCGTTATAAATTGTGTGTGTGCTCTGTCTCTTCATTTCCCACCATCAGTGGAGTTAAGAGATAAAATGTCAGCTAGTCAGCCAGGCAGGATTTAGGAGAGAAGAGGAAGACAAAGAGTTTGAGTTTATCAGAGTAAGGCCTGGGACTAGACACAGTGAGGACACTGCAGAAAGGGACAACCTGCTCATCTCAACAGCTGTCTGTATCAATAGTCTGTAGCATAGCCACGGGGGATACTGTGCTGCTTCAGTGAACCTAAATAGAGTCTGAACAGTATAGCTAAGGCTGACAGGATTTTTTTGGTACCCTGAGGCTACACATACCTGTGTTGGCCAGTTTTGCTGCAAGCCAGCCTGCTATCCTGGCAAGAATTCGCATTTATGGCAATGTGTAGAGTGGACCATATGCTTTTGATTTCACAACAGCCTCCATATGAATTTAGTCTTAGATAATCCTATCTGTTTGACCCTGTTGCCCCCCTTATTCCTGGCATGAGCACAGGGAATGTGGCTAACATCACAACATCCTGGTCCCTCTCCCTCCATCCAGGCTTGAACAGGCCCAGAAGGACTATGTGCGAGTTTACAGCTGCAACTCAGCGTCCTGGCCCAGAGTTGAGAAGCAGTGATGTCAGCACAGTGAGTCACCGGCGTGATCGATACAGCTGGTCCCTCAGACACCATCGCAGCCCCCGTGGCTCGGCTGTTTATCATGCACACGGGGCTGATTCCCTGTCTGCTCTGGTCTCTATTTACTTCTCTACCACCTCCCTC
>BRZM01002907.1:0-22679 GCA_033238685.1 Lates japonicus | reverse complement strand
TGAAAAAGATCTATCAGCATGTGCTGCAGGAGTCTACTGCCTTGTTATTAGTACGTCCGTTTTTGAAAATTAGGGAATATGGTGGAGAAACTACAAATTAAATCTAACAATAAAGTAGCCAGTTGGTTGTAAGTGGTGCTCACCCTCACTCTCTCTCTAGTTCAGTGTTAGCAAAACCACTGTGAAGCATGTGAAATTCATTTTTGCACACACACTGTTAGATCGAGAGAATGACGGCGTCACTGTGTGCACCAGTGCTTCGATTAATGGTCCCTTCACACCCCACTTATTAAGATGTACTGGAAGTCTCCACTGTGCATTGTTAAACAAAGACACAGCTTTAGTGTCAAACTGTTTCGACGTGACGTGTTGTCCTTACACCCTAACTTTTTTTGACTGAATGCACATTCAGTTGGTACAGAAGGCTGCTGATGAGTGTGTGACTTTTTGACGTAATACACACTCGCCAGGCCGACTGGTTAGTCATAACACACTCCTCTGTTCTTCCCCAGCAACACAAGGAGAGAGGAGAGACAAGTTGTGAACTTCTGTTTCCTGGAGGAGGCATACTTTTGGGTAAGTCATGCCTCAGAGACAAGTGGTAATGTATTTGGGGAGTAAAGAATTATTATACAGCTCTCTACTTTGTAATTTTCTATATTTTTGTAATTTGTTTGTTTTCCTGGGAGTGCACTGTTAACATGCCTTTGGTCTAAACACTCCCACATCTTAACAGAGCTGTTAGAGAAAATCACGTACTGTGGGACAGCTAGTTTTTCCCTTTAATACACAATCGTAACTGTTAGCAGATGGGAACCACTTTTAGGAGTTTATGTCCCCAGAACACTGCGCTCTGTTGATATTAATTATTAAATGTTCAAATATTTCTAAATAATTTTCAATAGAGAAAACAAGGGAGGAGAGGAAGAACTGCTTTAATAACATTCATTTAGTCATTTCATTTAATGTCATCAAATAAATATATATTCTTTAGCAGAATGTTGATAAAAGCATTAAAATGTTAGCTGAAAAGCTCACTAAAGGTATATTACTCTGTGATGGGTTTGGTGCACAGCTATGAAAAGATCAGGGTCTTGTAATTAACCATGTATGAAGGTCTACAACAGAAAAAGGAAATCATGTGCCATTGAGTACCAACAGACTACACATTCTCTTTCCAGCCAATCAATACACTTTCAACCAGATAGGAGGAACTAAGACTCCGTGGCTGTGGTCTACATCATTACAAACATCTTATACTCTGGCTTGACTTTCCTCCCAGTTTTTTAAATTCAATATTTGACCTTTAAACCATGATGAGATCCTAATTAACATTGGTGACATCTGAGCCACTTTCTGGGTCAGATGACACTAAACGGCTAAAAGTAAAAATATCTGACATTTGTTTCAGGAGGAAAGGGGACCATAATGTGCCAAACCTTATCCTCGTCAAGCAACAGTGTGATAGTAATGAAGTGAGAGAGGAATGTTAACATCTCTCTGCAGGGTCATACTGAAGGGTAGCGACTAATGATTATTTTCACTTAACCTGCTGATTATTTCCTTGGTTAATTGATTATTAGTTTAGTTTAGCTTATAAAATATTTAAAAACTGTGAAAAAAACTCCATTCACAATTCACAATTCTCTAATCAGCAGTCTAAAACCCAAATCCAGCTGTTATACATGACAAAGAAAAGCAGCAAAGTCTCTTTTTATCAAAATAGTTGCCGACTAATCGAGTAAATGTTGCAGCTCTACAGGCATAAATAATCAGTGTGTCCATGCTCAAACTATATACATGTATTCATGTTCATAGGTCTCTTTAACAAGAGACCAAGATACTGCCCTGTTTAAATAAAGGATAAAAAATAACATAGCAACCATACTAAAAGGGATGTCTAGTGTTCTTGATTCTGACTAGTGCACCATATACAGGTGTATTTGGTGTTACAACTCAACTGAAACACACCTTGACTACACACTGGTGGTGACCTCCATTTAATGAATTCTGTGGCTTTGCAAACCTAATGGTTGCACCAGTGCGAATCAAGGTGTGTCCTTTCAAAAAGAGGCCAATACTATGCAGAAGTATTTTACATTTGTAATGTAATTAAATCACTTTGTGGAGACCTGCTTTACACCAAGGGTCTTTTTTTTTTCTGTCAACCATTCAAAACAGTCTGCTGAATCTCTTGAGCCTTTTTTGTATTACAGCTTGCTGCTTATAGAATGCCTGATGTGATGGCTGTAGTTTGGGGAGAAAAAATGTTTTGTTTGAAGGCTTAGAAATGGATGCGTGCTATTTTAACCATACGGAGTGACTAGTATGAGGAGAAGATGAACGATCCAAACTGTAATTTCAGTGAGGCAGCAGTCAGCCAACCCAGGTCAGTTGAAAACTCAGCAAGCTGCCATGGCAACCATTGCGTGCAAGTCCCAACAACACCCATTTAACATTAAATGTAGAAATGTATGATTTAATTGATTTAACAACAAAGTACAAGCAGAGAGAACTGCAGTATATTTTTCTTCGACTATGGTATCTTTCTTGTTGGGAAGCATGAATCTTCATTTCAGTGTTTTTTTCATACCATGACAGGCTATGTAATGATAATGTTGAAGGAATATCATGTTTTATAGATCATAAATCATCACTGAATCTTTATTTAGTCTTTCTTCCATAATTTGCCTCTCCTTCAGTCAGATCTAATTAGCAGTATCTTAATTTACACATAAATTAACTAAGATTAATCAATACGTTCAAAGTAGAGGAGAGAAGATCTTCAAACAAATTGGGTAATTTTGAGAACAAAGAAGAGGCTCATGAGCAAATTCACAATAGCTCTCAGATTTTCAGCAAGAGATACTCTCGCCAATACATAAGGTATCTGAGAACAAGGAGAGAGAGAGAAAAAATATGAGAAACACAGATAGAGGGCTGTATAAAAGGTATACGTTTTTCACGTGTCATGCTTGACCCACCTCCTCCTTCCTCCTCCTCCCATCCCCGCCTCTGAGCAGGCTCTGTGTGGGTGTGCATGAGAGAAAGAGAAGGGAGAGGAGTGATGAGAGAAAAGCTCTTATTTATGTAAAAGCTGACATGAGAGGAGGTGCCTCGGCTTTGAAGCACAGAGCCCCGGACCAAGGCTCTATTAACTCTCTTCACAGTGAGAGCAATAATCAAAATCAACAATATGCTCCACGACAGCAAAAATAACGCAGCACAACTTTTAGTCTCCTTATCTATTACCACTACATAAAAAGCAGTGATTACAATCTCTTGGCTGACACAAATTTCTGCCCGTGTATATATATTTACAATTTCACCCTTTAAAACAACACAAAAATGATATATGGTATACATAGGCGACTATGTTACCCGATACTTCAAATCAACGAGATAAACTTGGATGCTTTGGATTTAATAATTAAATTAGATGCTAACATCAAAATGTAATCTGAAACAGTAAAATAGAGTCTGAAATTGAATGTGCCTACTCCAACACGCAGTTTAACAAAAGAGGACACTGCCTCAACAGGTTCTTGGTTCAGCTGATTTAGGCAATTATTTCACTGTAAACAAACTCTGTGTGGAATTATCATTCTAACATACAGCAATTAACTATCCTTTGCTCGCTGTGGACTGTGTACCTGCTGCAGTAATGTGGCAGAAACACACCGTACAGGATTCATGAATGCTGTTAAACCGCCCACATGCATGAAACAACTAAATCAGACAACTGATACACATCATTCACCTCTCTGTGCTGTTAATGCAGCATTTTACCGCTTACCCATCGCATTCTCAAAGACTCAGCACATCCGTGAAATATTAAAGCCTGAGTTTGAAGATTTTTACCAATACATTTTCGTTTGCTCTCTGTGTGCGAGTGGTTAAACATGCTCGGAATGCCAGAAGTGATAGTGGTTTCGCTTAGCCCCAGGTGTGTCTGGCATACATCAAACAACTCAAATAATATCCTTCAGAGAGTTGTGGCACACAAATAAAGATGCGACAAACATACATACATTAAAGGTCAGGCATTGAGAAATTGAAAGTTAATTTTATTTTATTTTTCGAATCAGCAGCGCTCAGTGTGGCCCGTGACTGAGAGATGGATGTTTTTGACACTTATAAATGAATTCGTCCCATGTATCTGTCATCAACCAGGCCTTCATTCATTTATTCATTCCTTTTACAGATACTGCTAGAACAGTACACTGTCCAGAGATAACGAATATGATGAATCAAATGCAAAATTGAGAGAGCATGAATCAGTAGTTTGTATTTGGCAATATTTGTCTAGTTGTTGTACATTTGCCTGTATGCAAAAATGTTAGCTCTTTCTGGTTCAGACATGCTTCGCTCTTTCAATGTGTACACAGGAGGAAAATATTACAAAATGGTGCCTTTGAAATACTGATATTCCTCTAACTCATTCTGTAGAGCCATGATAATTACCTGCCTAAGTGCCTTTTATATGTACAAAAAAAACCCTAGAGATGTTTTGAAGCAGAACAAGAGGATGTGTATATTCATCAAATTATCGTTGCGCTTTCCAAACAAAAAGGTAGATTACACAGATGCTGGATATCCATTTATTAATATTGGTTCCCATCAACTGATTGCGATCCTCATCCTGGCTCCCCAGGGCTATGCTAAGCAACGAAACTACAATTTTGTTGGTTCATCTCATTCCTCACTTACATTATCAACTCATATAATCAATTTTTCGTGACAACAGATGGAAGAAATCTGGGCATCCCTTTCACCTCAACTGCCTTTGCAAATGGCCTGTGGTGTAGCTGTGGATTGACGTTCTGGGCTGAGTGCGTTCAATAACACTTCCAGACACTGACAAAAGAGTACAGCAATGAATCTTGAGGTTGAAAAGTGGACAATATTCCTGTTGCAACAGGCCATAATGCGATGTCCCTTCAGAAACATTTAAATGAATTTCCACAGATTTGTAGTGACACAGCAAAGCATCGTGGGCAGGATTGAAACAGTAACCTACTGCTCCACTCAACGCAGCTGTGTGAGAGCCTCCCTACTGGACTTACAACAGCCCAAAATGTCAACCCATGGCCTTTTTTCCCCTCCCCTGCTGAACTCACAGTTATCGCTGATTAATAATAAAGGGTTAGAGACATGCGCCTTACAAAAAAGGACTGCCTACTCAAGCACAGGCCCACTCACACACCCACACCTCCCAATCCTCTAACTTCCAGCCTTTCTAGTCTGTGCCCCGGTGACGGGGGAACTATCTCTCGCATCAGGGAACGAATGTGTTGGAGCACAGTAACCTTCCCTACAGGATAACAATGAGCCCGCTGCCATGGAGTCAGGATGGTTGAATACATAGTAACCCAGCCTAACTCTCTCAGATGCACGTTCATCGCAATGAAAGGAAAACTCAATATGCAATCGAGCAACAGGCTCTACAGGATATGTTATTCGCTTATCTAAATGTGGAACACAGATGTCGGAGATGACAACATTGTGTGTGTGTGTGTATCAGTGTATAGAGAAGGACAGATGAAAACAACCAAAGATAATACATTCTTCTTTCAAGCAATTCTAGTGTTCTTCATTCCTTCCATCTTGTTTCTTAACTTAATGCTATAGCGAGGAGTGTGTGTGTGTTTGTGTGTTCAGTGGCTCTCTGAGCTCCATGCGGAAAATCATTATCAAGGACACACTCATAAAAACAGCCAACAAGCTCTTAGATCTCATCTCCTCTCAGAAGCAAGGGAATCACTTTTCTCTCAGGATTCTGATTCTATGACACAGCTGTTCATTAGCCGACATTGGTTCTGGATTACATCGCTTAACACGCCATCAAATGCTGTGTGAATTATGTAACCCTTCATTTAATAACAACAGCTCTTGTAGCGCCAATCACCTCGTAGAATCCAGCGCTATGAGGATTAAATCTTACTGCAGCTTATTTGATCAAAATTAACAAGAAAATTAATTGAAAGGGGTTGACTTATAGGAATAACAAAGCTCTGTGGTTCAGCTGGCAGAAATAGACTGAGAAAAGCCTAGAGGGTGTGACAATACTGGTGATATAATTGGGAACATAACACACCAAATTGGCTGTCTGCATTACTCATGCGTGTGTTGTCATCAATAGCTGGAAGGATATGATTTTCATGTGCCGCCAGTGGACCCCAAAAGCTACAGGCAACAAACCAAAATGCTTAAAATCAAACCAATTAAAGCGCAGACACACACATGCTAATGTTCATGTCCTGATGTGCTAATTGCTGGAGGTGTTCCTGAACCAGCAGGACTCTCTACCCACAGATGCACAAAATTTCACACCCAAAGCTGTAATTAGTTAAGACATATTGCCTTCCACTGTGTGTGGGATGGCTCAAAGAATTGTAGGGTTTCACAGGCAACTGCACTCTACACTGCCACACACACACAATCCTGCATCTCAGCGAGGGAAATGGATACTGCCTGTACCTCAGAGAGCCTCTATCTTCTGTGGGAATTTACCAAATGATTTGACAGCAGGCGTGATCAGGTGTGATGACAGGAGGGCTATGACAGCGGCTTTCACGGGAGAGCGACTCTGTCTGAAGTGGCAACAACACACACACACAGAGCAGAACAGTTTCCAGACCGAGCTCATGGACCTGTGGAGTGCAGTAGCTGGGCGGGCAGGCGATGTTCTCCTCGACTGCTGCTACTGCTGGTGGTGATTCATAAACTGATGCCACCCTGTTGTGTTATGCCATTTACATCATTACTTGCCTGAGGGGTGTAATCTTTAATATGGGGCCTTATAGAGGGGTTGGTATGTGTGCTGTATCTGTTCAGAAGTGCATTTTTTGTCTGTGCATGTGTGTATTAATGTGCCTGCGTGAGTATCGCAGGAGGAGAATAGCAGAAAGATCTGTTGCTATGCGTTTTGCATGTCCTCCCACTGGTCTCTTCCACATGAAACATCACAGCAGAGAGGAACCGGTCACATGTAGCTGAGCCATTCATTTCCTGGTGATGAAACAACACTTTAGCGGTAAAGCACTGAGAGCCTCAGCAGAGGCATTAGAGGTCGGGCATATCCTTGGAGTCGCCTTGATGTTGTGAGGACAGGCTTTAACCCCTTAGATTGCTTGTTGTTTTGCCAGATTGCTCCATTACTTCAGTGGATTCCGGGGTTAGAGCAACAGGGAAGTCGCTGCTGTGTTTTTATCGTTGAATCAAAGTGCTGTGTTATTTTCTTAGTTGTGAAGAGTTGTGCTATATGGGTTATTACGTAACTTTGAGCCATATAATGGCTCAAAACTAGGCATGGTTGACTGAAACTGGTTTCCTCCTTTCTCCTACTCAGTGAATAAGTAACGCGGTGGGGGTTTCCATGAAGAAACCGCCAAACAGGTCTCGAAGTTTTACGTTTTAAAATTAATTGACAAATTTACTTAAGTAGATCAGTTTTCATCAAAATCACAAATTTTAACTGATTTAAGAAAATGGCAAAGAAAATGCTTCGTCCACTACCATTATGACAATAGCTGTTGTTTCAGAAGATTAGCAGCAGGTGGGCTATCAGTTACATCATTTAAACCACTGCAGAAGAAGAGGACAGTGCAACGAGATGACATAGTGCAAGCCAAACCTCAAACAGTGAAAACAGTGTAGAAAATATGATACAGATATGGTCATATTTCTGTTAATGTGGTAAAACATTACAGCCTCCTCATCGCCCAGGTAGATCGGATGTTGTTGTTCGTCACCATTTTAATCTCTACACAAGCCTCATATAGTTCGTTTCCCATTGCACTTCATTTTTTGCAATACAGATATTTTATTTTCTGCAGTTCAAAATGCCCACTTCATTAAGTTATGGGACCTGTCATTGTGGTTACAAATGATAAACACATGGTTAAGGTTTGGATTATGTGTGTCTTATTAAAATAAAACAATATTTAATGTAGGAAACAAGAAACATTCAGTGGTCTGACATTTTCTACTTGTGACTGATGCAGTCATTCTACTGGGGAGGACAGTCTTTGTCTTCTCAAAATTACATTTTATTTTACAAAATATATTTTGTAGGACATGTAATTGTTACTAGATTATGTTTAAATAAAATGGAATGAGGATATACAGAATGTGCATATTTGGCAGTTGCAAATATGTTGTTGATAATGGAACATATCAGTAAAACAACCACTGACAACATAGAAGCCACCAAAACATCCTCGATCTTGCAGTATATCCGCTTGTAGGAGAACCACCTCTGGTCAGTTTTGTTGTCAGTAATAAATGCAGTGCATCATTCATTCATATTTGCTAAGTTGTAGTTTAGTTGTATAAAATCCTATTTCTAGGAGACAACGTTGCTTCTTTGATAGCTTTATTGCCTTTTTTGATATGTGCAGGCAGCACAAACAACAATGCAGTACAAATACTGTATGATCCTAAGAGGAACTTTGTGCTGCGAATATGAGCCAATATGATTCTGGTTCAATTTAAAAGCATTTTATGTTACTCTTTGTTGGCAAGTGTAATTGCATCAGTGTTATTACGCAACCTATGGCAGTGCTCATGGGTTACGTCCAGCAATGAGAGTGACACATGTGAAACACCAACACTCACACACTCCTACTGTGATAATTTATTAAAGAGGTCATTTATTTAGGGCTAAGTAGAGAAAGCCTTTCTCTTTTCTGACATCTATGACTGATAACAACTTTGCTCCTATGTGACAGCACTGTGTGAATTTCACAATCTCAGCACTCTCTCCAGAAATAATGTTATGAATCTCAATACATTTCCATAATCTCTCTTTTACTGGCAGCGAGCGATAGCCACAAATGTTGTTGTTTTTTTTTTTCAACCAATGCAGAAGGGCTGACAAATGTGTGGATGCCACCATATGGGAAGCATTTACTGCTCTCCATGTATGTGTAAAGTGCATACATATGAGAGAGATGTCTTTTGGTTTTCATTCTAGAGAAGAGTTGTCTGAGCCCTTTACAATGTTCTGGACTGCATTGTCAGGTAGCATGATTAAGTATAGTGCAAAATGGAAATCGTAAATGGATCAAGTCTCTTCCTAAGGATTCACACTATATTCTAAGAAACAGCAGATGGGCCGGAGAGGTTTAAATTGGACTGTGCATTGGTTTAAAATTTGTTGTGCGGTGAAAAAATAGTGTGAATCAATAAAATAGTTCTCTGGTGGAAAATCCACAGCCAACATCACCCATTTGCCACTGAAAACTTGGGTTTACTGACTATGTAGAGTTGGGCACCAACCCAAATTCAAAAGAGTGGCCACTGAAGGAATGATTCATTTGACACCCTTCATTATTGTTGTAGCCATTTGTTTTTAGTTTTTTTTTTTTTTTTTTGAAAAGCAGCGCTTTTGTGCAGGGACGAGTCAACAATGGATATGTAATGACTCACGGCAGAGTCGTTCCAAAGCGAACAAAGAAATATAAATTGACTGTGACAGTACAAAAAGAAGCAGACAATGAGATGGGACAAATCGATCAGATCTCAGTAGATCAAGTCAAAGCTAGACAAAGATTTTGAAAAGAACAAATCAGTGTATGTATGTGATGAACTGAAGCTGCTGCAGGTGTTCCCAGTGAATTTGTAAATCTGTGGATCACTTACACCTCCATTACTGGAAAACCGGAATTACAGGCTGAGAGGAAAATTATACTGGACAGCTAGCGGCGAGAGTGTGATTACACATAGACAGGTGGGCGCCACCATTATCTATGATAGAGGCTTTTTTTAAATGCACTCTGACCCCAGCCACAGTACAATGGGATGCTGCAGTGGAGTTCACCCAAGACAAACACAAGCTTCTCTGTGGGGCTGAATGAAGTCAGTCAGTCATAACTGACAAAGCAACAAGTGGGAAAAAAAGGCCAGTTTTGGTCTGCGTACAGAGGTGATCAGTTACCATTAGTCTAAAAGCCATTCAGCTAACAGCTCAAAGCTGTAGACATTATCACAAAACATAATTAACTAATGAGAAAAATCTGGTGGCCATTAGCGGTGAGTCTGTGCAGCTGAAGGGCAAAGACAAGATGTCGCACCTAAATGGGTTAAAGCACAGCACCAGGGACTACTACAGTGTGTGTGTGTGTGTGTGGTGAGTGTGTGTGTGACTTGTAGGCTGAGCCGGGGTGGGATAAGAGGAACAATTATGATACCCACTCGTTTTATGATAAGAGCTGCTTCTGAATGGAAAGAGAACAATATATTAAGCAGCTTAATAGAGTTGAATAAGAGATGGTGAAAGAAAAGACAGAAAGTGAGATGGAGATTATGTAGAGCAACATAAAAAGGATAAAAGGATAACAATGGAGGTGAGCAGACAAGGGGTCCAAGGGGAGAAATCTCTGTTCCTGACTGAACTACAAATAGAGAGCCTTGAAGTTGCCAGGTTTCAAATTTAAGTGCAGCTTCAAAGCTGTCAATCTGTCTGGGGCAAAAGACAGCATGGGGTCTAACAGAGTTTACCCTTAGACCACTTAAAAGGATACTTACATAGTTAAGAGATACTTTAATCTAGTCTTATAGATGTTAAAGCTAATTATAGATGTTACTGTGCAACCTGAGGTAGAGATTTTAATATCTGACACTTTATAGTTAAAAAAAAAAGAAAGATCAAACATTTGATTTACTGCTTTGGTTTTAGACAATTAGAGAACTTCAAGTTTCAGGCTTCGCAAACACTGATGTAGATGCCAGCTAAACAAATTCTCTTAGTAGCTAAAGACACAACAACCTAAATAAGACAACTAACAAACTCATATATGAAGGTGTAATACAGTATCCTGAGCTTATTGAGATTCATTAGCTCCTAACTGGTTTTTAACAATGAAGCTCTTGTCCAAAGGCAATGAATCTAGTATAACATCTGTTCAGCAAAGCCTAAAAGACTGCACACAAAATGGAAAGCTCTGTATATGTTGTTGGATTAACAAGCGCTATTAAATCACGCCTGTTATAAGAGTAAGAGGTACTTAGCTTCTCCAAAGCCATTATTGGATGATTTAGGGCTTGCCTGAGCGACGCTCTTCGCAGGCCATGCATGACACCGTGAGCCCAGGAGAACGGCGGGAACGTCCCGCTGTTGGAAAAATCATTAGCTGAAACCTCAAATTCAATTACCTCCTTGGTACTGGATCTCCCCTGATGGTCCTCCAGAGGACTTTGTAGCCAAAATATCTCCCATAACTCCCCCACTTTTGTGAACTCTCTGCCCCCACCCCAGTCGGATGAGAGGGCAGGCATCGACGGAAACAACACAGTCAGAAATACTCAGAGAAAGCACTTAGGGAGCTCGCGGGGAAGCGCTGAAAGTAAACAAATACAAATCAAGCCTAAAATGAAGGGGGCATGATTTGTTGTGCCACAGGATTGAATGACCACACAGCTGGATGGGACACACACAGGAACACGTTACAGGTTGCCACTTCAAATCAAACCCACGCATCACACAAGGGGGAAGTAAAAGCAGCAATTTCCTAAAGTAAAACTACTCTATCTTAGGAAAGCACTATCAGTGAAATGTAAAAGTACTTGTTCTGCAGTCAAACACTTACTAATTTGTGAAATATTGGATAATTTGGAGTAGAAGCAGAAAGTAGCGTAAAATGGAAATACCAAAATGCAAGTGCCTCAAAAATTGTAAAAGTATTATAGACCCTTTTACTCTTTGTAAACATTATGACGTTTTTTTGTGGGTGGAGATTAGCTAGAGGCAAAAAGTCTGGTTAGTTGGTCAATGTTACCTTTTTCAAGTAACACTCGTGGTCGTGGTGAGTGACTGTACATATTCAGATAAACTCGCATTTTCTTCAGGAATGGCTGAAAAACAAGCCGCAATAACGTGTTCACTAGTGGTAGCAGTAACATGTAGGGAGACTTTTTGCCTCCAGCCAAGCTCCGCCCACAAAAAACGTTTTAATTTTTACTAACAGTAAAAGGGTCTATAGTAAATGTACTTTCCGCTACTGGACATCTCCCGTGTGTGCCTGACTTTCCACTAAGGTCCACTAACATTGTCCTTCATGGTAAAAAAAAAGAAGAAAGAAACAAAGTACAAGTAAAGAGTAGATATGTGTGTAAAAGAGAGAAAAAGAAAGTCAGAGAGGGAGATGCAGAAAGGGAGTGTGTAGGATGTGAGCACCTTCTCTATACTCTTGGCTTCCAGAGAGCCCTGAGGGAACAGCTGAGCCCTGCAGTGGGAGCACTGTTGGTGCGCCACGGGCCGAGACAAGTGGATTAACAGAGATCTTATTCTGCTTGATGAGGGGGATGATGAGAGGCAGGTGGTGCAGCAAAGAGAGAGGATCTGTCGGTTAGAAGTATTTGAGCGTATGTGGTTTTCACAAAGGAGGTGCAATAGTTAACAGCTTTGCCCATGTCACATTCTCATCTCGTCAGAGCCGTTCAGAGTGATGCAGATCTCATGAGAGGAAACCAAAGATTTTCAATCTGTGAAGTAATTCCACTGCAGCATCATGGGAATGGAGGATTTAATGGACCACGCAGGCATTATTGACTTTTCCTACGTCATCTCTAGGGTGAAGTGCTGCTTTTACATTTACATACAGAACATAAATTGCCTTGTTAAAAAATTTGAAATTAAATCCACTTAAATTATGAATAGCAATGCCTCTAAGTCTTTGCATAAAAAGGTTATTTAAGGATTATTCTTGGGGGGTATTGTACTATTTTGTAGCATTCAGCCCAACAACTTTGGTACAGACTGACAGACTACTGGATAGATAGCCATAAAATTTTATACAAGCATTCATGGTCATCAAAAGATGTTTCTGTATAACTTTGGTAATCCCCCGACTTTTTCCAAATTTGTGCTTTTCACCTGATGGTGCTGTTTAGTTTGCAAAGTACCAAATAAATTACCAGTATTCCTGAGCACAGCCTGACACTGTAACAAAATAATGAATGCAATGACAATTTTGACACAGCTATTATGTTATTACAGCAGTCACATCAACAGTGAAAAGCTACTTGAAACTGGCAGCATTTAGGGTATTTAATTTTTGTCCGAATGGAAATGAACTCTTCCACCCGATACAAATAGTTTATTGAATCTTATTATCGGCCATACCATCCTAATCATAATCTGTTTTTGCCAAGATGGAATACCCATTCAAATATATGACAAAATATACTTCACATTGTTTTCATTCTGAATTGTATTAGAGTGGAAGATGGGCGCAGATGAAGTCATGAGACTGATTTGAGGTGACGGATAGAGCTGTGAAAACAACACATTGGAGAAAATTTGAAAAGGATTTAAGTTTATACTTAAATGCAAGTCAAAAGAATATAATCTACTGTGAAATCATAAGCCTTTATTTCTATATAAACATACATGTATTTTGTTTTTATGTGACGGTTGAATTCCTAAAGCAGGATAAAATATAAGAGACAGGGGAGATGACACAAATAGTTAACTCCCTTGCTGAATTTGGATCCAGGACATTGGGGTGACACAGGGTTCTTTCCAGCTCCTTATTTATGCATCCTTGTCTTTTTGTTTCTCTGTGACCTGGAAATCGATTGAGGTCTGCCATCTTTAAAAACATTCCAGCTGGTGAAATGCCTATTGGAGCCAACAAAGAGCAAGAGGCCTTCCAGGAGAAGCCTGAAGCCAGAAGTAAAATGCTTCCTATGCATTTTAAACTCTTTAAAAAGAAACTTTTTTTTCTTTACTTTTTGCATAATCATAGACACAAGGTATATTAAGTGGGTAGTACTTTAAGTCCCCCTATTTGGCATTTATAAGCAGTATACAGATATTTACTGAATGGGTTATAACTGTGTTTTACTACATTGTCATTTGTTATCTTTTTATACAACAGCCTATGAAATGTTGCTTACACCTGCATTACAGTGCAATAAACCATATATTGAATGTTGGTACTGTAGACTGATTATGAATTCCACATAGGGAGACTTCATGTAAACTGCCATTAAAGGTTGAATATTTTCAGAGCAAACTAACAAAACAGATATCTTAACAATAAATTCTGAGTATTTTGTTTGATCATAAACTTCAGTTTCTTTTAGTGAATTGCAAGAAAAGCGTTTTACAATTGAATTTACATTTGTATAATAATTTAAGCCCATGTTTAAATTATAAATGATGTAGTTGTCTTTTTATCCATGAGGATCAAGGACACATTACATGTGACTTCTCCATCTTCGCATTTGGAACAATTCAAAATGTGACTATAACACTTTGCCATAAAGCTGTGTGTTTGGAAGGTGATATATATTTTTATATTGATCACAATGGTCCATTAAAGGGATGCTTATTGTATGAATAGGTGATCCAAGTTAGAAAACCCTCTGTTATTTATATATTGTCAGACTGTGCTTTCTTGACTAATCAGCTGAAAGGCATCAGCCGGCAAATGGGCAACAAATCTGTTCAGCAGTTGGATCCTGCAGCTGATCTCATTGGACTGTAAAATGATGATAAAGCCAACAAAAGACAATGATTTATCATGTGCTTGTTAGGCTTTTATGAATTCAAGGGATGGATTGATAATTAATAATACGGTTCATATGGGTAGTTTGCTGGAACTATAGGGTATTACATATATATATATATATATATATTATGAATCTTATTTTCACATCTTCCATGTTACATTGAAAGAAATTAAGATTAAAGATATGCAGCCATAAATTTACTGAGGATACCAGAATCATTAAAATATTACATCATATTATCTGATCAAATCAATCCCAGAGGCAACAAATCAATATAAAACAAGCCCCTGCAAGTGATGTGACTCTGAAACTTGTTATGAAAACACATCACCTCAAATGATACCTGACTGGGTGACCATGTCCTATTTGACAGGTACATGTTGTGCTAGTTCCTCCATGCTTTAATAACATACCTGTTATCTAGATAGAGGTAGAGAGATAAGATGTCTATGAGAGAAGTGACGAACTCACAGAATGTGCTTCAACCACCATTGCAGAAAAGCACTTAGTTTGTACATATCAGTGAAAGATGGATGGAGTAAAATCAAATTTTTCTTACTTAACATTTAAAAAAAAACACTTAAAACAGAATTTGAAGAAATAACAGTGTTTATGTTATGTTGATGACATCGACGTATTATGGTGCAGACATATCTACTGAAGTTACCATGCTAACCAGCTAACCTCAGCCCGTCCTGCCTCGTAATATCACTTTGTACCTCAAGAGGTGATAGTGAGTCACTGTAGCATCCAGTCTGCCCTCAGTTCAACTTGAGAGGATGAAGCAGTAGTGCTGCCCAGAGGGCATATTCTGACCTCTCGTCAATCATGTTGGCAATGAAAACAATAAACACAACAATGCCTGAAACTCTTGGCAAGCGACCATTATCACCAACACCACCCATGCCCAGCAAGAAACTGCGTTTGGCGGCTAAGAAAAGAAGTGATAGATATTGGAGCAAAAGAAGAGTTAATATTGCAGTTGCTTTCAACGGCTGAAGACAGCTCTTTAGTGAGTAAAGGAATGAAATTTAATGGTGAACTCGCAATGTTTCTTCTTCTAGACTAGTAAGGGAAACAGCTGTTAATGCTAACATTGGCTATGTAGCGATAGCAAAAACATACATATAGTACCTTTAAGTAGTAGTATGCTATTCATAATCACAATGCCTGCATGCATACATTTCTTACATTATCTGATTAAGTATGTTTTTCGATGCATTTTATGTGCTTTGGTGAATTTTTTCATGTGAAAGTGTGCTGTTGTGTATGCATTTCATCTGTGTGTGTGTTAGACATTTTGGTGAGTAGGAAGATTTCAGAAGCCCAGTAATGATGCCATTAGTATGAGGATAGAGTGAGCTCTAAACCTCAGGGCACAGCAGCACCACAGATGATTCCCCTAGAGTTAACTTTCCTCATATCCATCAGTCAGCGAGGCCAAACTAGCACCACAATCAACGCCAACAACACCAGCAGCAGCAACCGCAGCAGCAGCATTTACATCATGCTGTCGCTCTCCCCTGGCAATAATCCATACACCTGCACTATGACTGCAGCCTTTGTTTGTGCCTGCTTCCCTTTTCCTCTCAACTCCTCTCTGGATGTAACTTTTAATTTAAGGGAAACAGTTCTTCCTCTGACTAAGCATAAACTGCATATTGTTCTCTTAGTGATCCCTATCGTAAGCCAGTCAGCACTTCCTAGGATACACAGAGATTGGGTGGAAACTGCTGAGACGCACAGTGCCAAGGCGCTAAAGAAACGTGCTGTGGTGAATTGAGTTTAAACCCCAAGCTTTATGAATCTCTGTGCCTCTGTGTCCTCCTCCTCCTCCTCCTCCTCCTACTCTATTCTTCCAGTTCACCTCTTTGCTTCTTTTCATCCTACAAAAGTGTGTGGGGGCCATTTCGAAATAGACGCCTCACAACTGTCAAAGGGGCTGGCTGATATGAGAGCAGAGGAGCAGATGGCAGCAAGAGTGGGTCCAGATGGGAATTTTTGGCCAGAACATCGAGGTTAGTGCAGAAACACCCGGACACTAAGTGCAGAGGAATCTTTAAAGTACCAAAATGAGTCAGGATGTTGGTGTTGAGTCCCGAATAATGTCGCAGACAGGACCACGACACGGCTTTGGGAACAATTACAGAAGTTTGCTATGATCGAGTCACAGCGGTCTCAGCACTACAATAAGCCTTAATGAGCAAGTTAATGATTGGTTTATTCTAACCAATTAAGGGGCTTTAATACGGCACTTGGGAGAACATTAGTCATCAGACAGCAGGCGGCCGTAGGGAATCATCCAGGATCCACTTCAAGAGGAGCTTGATTGTGGTAACAACCAGTTGGAGGCTAAATATTCACCTTTCACTCCACATGGAAATCAAACCAAACCGTGTGCACCTCAAACGTTATACAGAGCATGACTCAATGGATCTCCACTCTGTGAACCGAGCATGTTCCTTTTAGCATTCGGGTATCACAGAAGTTATCTGCACTAATTCCTCTTGGCAACATTTTGAAGAAATTCTACCACACCATCATTACCCAATCCTTCATCAGAATAGTTCAGTTAAAAGACAGGGCCAGCTTATTGGAAAAATCAATCTTGGTGGCTTCTGAGTGGAGTAAGAGTAAAGTCAATAAAGGGAGAAACGCTCAATAATCATTCATCTGCTCGCCAAAGCAAAAGAGAACAATCATTTTTATGAGCGCAGCCAAGTCCAGGTTTGTTGCTCCCTCACATCACATCAGCAAAAAGGTTTTATTGGGTAAATGTGTCAGCATCTTCATCCCAGATTATTCTGGTCAGATGCAGGTTTCCTACAGCTCCTGATGGTTTTTAAACATAGATTTTCAAGCATATGGCAGGCAATACTGTATTTTACTGTGGTTTTGGTCAATCAGAAAATATCATCAGTGTTTTCCTTCAGCTGTTTTTATGGCTATCCATGGTAGCTCGAGTTGTGGCCAAGGTCACTGGGGATTTATTTACATGCTGAAGTCCCAGCTAAACAGTTTTAAGCTTGGGTTTACCCTTCATTATCCATGACTGTGTCTCTTTATTAATATGGTCAATCAGGTTGATATTAACCAATGGTTTGTATTATTGCAGGATGCCTAAGGCTGTTTTGCCCTCTTCCAGTAGATCTTTTCTTAAGACTGTTTTATTTTGTCCATTGTGATTCACAATTGTCCTTTTCTGCTTTACACAGACCTCTATCAGACTATTTAAATTTAAATTTAAAACAATATAAAAGCCTCTCTGTGTTTGATCATTAAGATCCTTTTAAATCATGATCCGTTAACTTTAGTGTTTTGATTAAATAAACCTTAAGTATCAGAAGAGTTTAGACTGAATTATTTAACATCACTGCCTGTATTAAGACCAGTCAATCAATCTCAGAATGATAGCAGGCTCTAATCCTGTCCTCTGAGTTGTGATAGTATTAGTTTTTTGTATATATGTATGTGCATCGTACCTTTAAGTCCCTCATGTTTTATTATGCTACTTCTATGGTGCAACAGACAGAGCTGGTACTTGATGGAAACTAATTCACCTTAATTCAACAAATACAACAAAGCTTTATTCTGCTGTTTTTTATCATGAAATACAGTAATACAGTAATCCTTCCTCAGTCCACTTTGACTTGACAATGGAGCCCAAAAGACTGTGACAGAAATAGCGCTCTATAATATTCTAAAACCTGAAAGGGAAAACTTAAAGCTTCAGTTATAGTATGTTGTGAAAACAGGGCTAAAATATGCAGAGATTTCAGTCTGTGCAGACTTTCAAGTCCCATTGATTCAGTTCTTTGTAGAGAGATGATAATGGTTGTAGCAGAACGGGGAGGAGTTGTATTGAAGCTGCTTATATACAAGGTCCAGATTTTTGCACTCCTAATGCAAATTTTGTTTCTTTGTGTACTAAACATGTCTTTTTTTATGTTGCAGGGAGTCTTTGCACTGTCACTTGCACATGTGATGGTAGGTTCCCATGTTAATTAATAGCCTAGCTACAGGTTAGCCCACCCATCCATTTTAATCCAGATCTGTTTATTAATTTGTTTGAATTTGAATTTGAATTTATGTTTTTTTTTTTTTTTTTCGATTCAACATAAATGTATTTACAAAACTTTTAAGTCTGCATTTTCCTTGGCACCATCTTTAAATATCTGTCAACAAACACACAGTGGCCACATTTAAATTTGAAGCCATGTTTTTTTTATTTCTCTTTTATAAACTTACCTTTGAGGTTTAGTAATGACTTTGTTTAACCATCAAGTAAAGCTGCAGTCACACAGGCATCCTCGAAGTATCTGATGTTGTGGTTGTCGTTATCTGTGATCTCTTGCGCACACATTTACACCTCGCATGTTTACATTGAAGTGTGATTAGAAAGGGACAGGCATTCACTGACCCTAAAATGATCTAAAGTGTCCCACCTGAGGAGTCCGGTGCCACAGTGGTCCCTCAGGTACCTGGGACAGTGTCTTTAAAAGGTCTCAGCACATGGCTGAATGTCATACTCTCCCAACCTACAGCCCTTTGATGTGCTGTGAAAAGGCTCTTTCAGTGTTATCGTCCATGTTGAGTTTTTCTCTTAGATGACAGTGTGTGCTCTCTGTTCTGGCTGTGTCTCGTGACGGGTCTGCAGTGTGCTGTGTGAGTCTTGGGCTGCGTCACCACTGACTGTAATGGCTGAACACTGCAGGGTGGAAAAACCACTGCAGCCTGCATATATTTATCCCTTTTTCTTCTCAAAAACTAGAGAGAAAACACATAACCTGAAGCATTTAATCAAATAAGATGAGTGTTATGAGCAAGTTGTTAATATTGACATTCATATGAGTCACTGGACACTGTTCCTGTATGGAACAACAGTAAATAATAAAATAACATTAACTGCAAGTAACTTTTCTCAACAGCTAATTTGTCAGAGATAGTGTGCTGAAGAGAGTGTGATCAGTAATGTGTACAATGAACACAAAAAGATCACAAGCTTGATTTTCAGGGAGCACAACAATTTAGACGGAGCCCATCCTTGCCATTACCTCCTCAGTGAATACAAATTCCCCTTTTAATTTAATCAGGCACAGCAGGAAGAGCTCATGGGGTCCTGCTTGGAATTGACTGCGGTGCAATACAGGTTTCATTTCCTGTTCAGGAGCTTTTTCTTTTTTTTTCTAAAAGGCACTGTTTTAAGCTACTGTACAAACTATCACCATGGTAACCGGAGCTATCTTGAAAATGCAACAAAATGGATAAATACCACAGCACGAGAAACAAAAAGCTGCTTCTGACAAATTCATCTGTAATTACAGAAGCAAAATCTTTTATCTGTTGCTCACTATTTTTTGAGTGGGTGGGCTAACTGTAATAAACGGGTAGGAAGGGGGTAATTAACCCACAAATTTTCTTTTCAGTTCCATCTGTTCATTTCAGTCCTGTACCACATAAATCTCATTCTGTTTTATCAACCTTATGTAAGAGAAAGGTCATAGTATATCTATTATTAAACAACTCGGTCATGGTATAGTACATTATTAATCACCTCAGTGTAGTCTCTAAACACACACAGTATGACTCAAAACCAGGGTGTCATGTATGTTTAAGCAAAAATAGGCCTGCAGTCTCTCAGGATCAAGCCAACAGTTAATTAGAGAACCAGTCAAGAGACAGACATTTACGTCAGAATCATAAATAATGTCTTCACAAATTCAGCCTGGTGAACCTTTAAAAATAATCTCCCACCATTAGCGATTGGTCAGCCGGCAATGAAGAGGCTGCCTGTGATCATGCTGTTGTTAGAGGAAAAACTGAACATGAATGGCAACGCAACTCTAAATACCGAACATGTCCTCTGAGGGAACTGAACAAACAGCCTTTGTGTAGTTGATACGATTGTATAACATCTGACTGAGCCACCTGAACTGTCAGCATATCAGGGCCATAAAAGCAGTACAGAAGCAGAAATGTACTGTGAAAGCACCGCATGGGGCAGAGCAGCAAGAGCTCTGAGACACCCGCCCACCCTTCCTGAATCAGCCGTTTCTGTGGCGACCAGAGCGGAGGGGGGTGGAGGGAGGTGCTCGGTGAAAGTGAAGAGACAAACATTTGGAACCCGGTGGGAGAAACATGAAGGGAGGGTTGGATGGATGGATGGATGGATCAGGGGGACAGATATATTGAGGGATGGATGATAAAGGGATGTGGCAGGGTCAATGGGGAGCTGGGGCTGATTCCTCAACATCACAGTCAGTGGCAGATTGACAGTCGGAGGCAAACAACAGCAGCATCCACACTGTGAGAGAGACAAACACTGAGGGGATTTTTCACTCTCAGTGGCAGCCCCAAGATCACGGTCATGGCTCAGGGGTTTAAACCATCCAGACGCTGACAATGTCGCTCTGTGAAAATCTCATTCAGCCATATGTTCCTATTCAAAGCCTCGTATTTCTCTGTCCTCTCTGTACACAAATCACACGGGCTCGGAGCGAGTCATGGCAGATTAATACTCACTTCGCGAGCAAACTTCAAAAAGAGCCGAAGTTGATTCAACAAGTTGCGCACTAGAGGAAATAATTCTGGACCGACCTGCTGACTCCCTGCGGTAAACACTCATGAGCTGCCATTACACACAAATTACATCCCAGGATGCAACAGCACAAGCGACAAGTGTCACATACTAACATGGAGGAGAAGGTGCTGAATTCTAAAACGTTTTGTTTAGATGATAGATTAGATGACAGCTTTTTATTGTGATAAAAATGATTAGTTGGCCAAAGCGATTAGTTGAAAATATATATATATAATGAATTCAAACTATGACATCACTTTTATATATGCTGCCAAAAACAGCATAAGGGCAACAAAATATACCATTTAACATTACAACTTTATTCTAGATTCACTACACATGGTCCTTTGCATATGATATAGAAAAAAAAGAGCCACACATAATCTTGCTCATTAGACAGATCTTTGATTCAATCCCTTATTATGTAATGGATTAGACTTTGAAATGAGGATATTGTTGCAATCTTATTCCACAGTGATCGCATCCTGTCAGTGCTACAGCAATTAGGGATGGATGCAGTCTTTCTCTTGCGCAGTTGAGACAAAAGGCTCACACAAAGCTCAAGAAAAACAGCGTAAATCTGAAATGTAAACACCTGCAGATTTTCCTGACAGTTGTCGATAAACTACTGTGTCCACACAACACGAGCCGAAATAAACGCACAATCTGCATTCCATCAAATACTCTAGTCCACCTAAAGCGCAGCATATGAGCTGGCACAGTCTTCTTCTTCGTGTTTTTTTTTTTTTTCTCTCTAAACAAGACTGAGATAACAGTGGCGGAGCTGAAACAGTTCCCACTCCACCCACTTTCTCTTTCAGGGACACATGGATTCACACATGGGGAAACAGGGATGAAATCAGACACATTCGCTCCTATCAGAGGCGATGTTTTTCCCCCCAAGTCCCAGTGGTCTTTTTCACTTGTCAGTCATGAGGTAAACAAGCCTTCACACGAAGTAACACACATATAAACATACATGTAAAAAAAAAAAAAAAGAAAAAGAAAAAAAAATACCCCCACCCTTCACATCCAAACACACACACACACTAATGATGGATACACCTCATTTCTTAGGAAAAACTTTCAGCAATCTATATTAATGTGAGTAATATGCAATTATTTTTAATGACAGCAGTAAAATACACAATCATCAGTTAAAATAATAATAATAATGAATAGTCAAGTCAAATTGGCTTTACACAGCTGAGAGTATTTCATTGTGAGGCTGTTGAGACTCACCTGTTTGTGTGGCTGGTGTCAGAGTCCTGTTGTGCGATGCTGCTCAGACAGCGGCAGAGGTGCGCAGGGACTGGACTGGAGTCGCTCACACTGGACACATACCAGAGGACTGACTGGTTCAGCTCTGCTCCGTTCTGCTCTGCTCTGCTCTGTACTGCACAGCTCACAGTGCTCTCCTCTTCTCCTCCAAGTCTTAGAGACAAACACCAGCTCTGCCTCCGCTGCCTCTCCCTCTCTGCCTTTCGCACGTACTGTAGCAGCAGTAACGGAGGGAAGGCTGGGGGCTGCAGACTCTGTGATCAGCACAAGTCTCTCTCTCTCTCTCTCTCTCTCTCTC